>PVIY010048503.1:0-17244 GCA_004026745.1 Myrmecophaga tridactyla
GGCACTTTATAGCAGTCCTAGAACTGCGCATGTGCACAGCCCTCAGCCTCACGTCCCAGCTCTGAGAAAGTGCCGACCTGTTCAGCCGTGTCACGTCTGCCTACAATCCAAGAAAGCTTAAAACCGACCTGCTGCCACAGCTCTACGCATGTGCACAAAGGGCCCCATGCCTCAGACCAGCGCTCACCAGGACACCAGGCACCCACACAGCTACATCATTCCTGGCCATTGGGCGCCTACTTTCACAAGCATCAGCGTAACATCCCCAGCCTGCGCCCCATACCTGTTCTGTAACCATTCAATACGCTGAGTGCCCCACTCCCTGCAGTACAACCATCCTGCAAACACAAGGCTTTAGACTACTGAAAGAAATCAACTCCCAAAATTAATCAATCAAGATATTTACATGCCTCGAAGACAGCAGAAGATCACTAAACAGATCACAATGTAGACAGATAAAGCCCTGCCTAATGACCAAATTAAAACACCAGAGGAGACACAGACATTAGAACAATTAATGAAAGATGTTCATACAACTCTACTTAATAAAATAAGTGGGATAGCAAATGACATAGAGGAGATCAAGAAGACAATAGTAGAAGAGCATAAAGAGAAATTTAAAAGAATAAATAGAAAAAGAGTGGAAATCACAGAGATTAAAGACTCTGTCAACCAAATAAAAAACATACTAGAGGCACACAACACCAGATTTGAAGAGACAGAAGAAAGAATAAGTGATATAGAGGACAGGATAACTGACTTCAAAGACTCAAGATAGCAAATGGCAAAAAAGATGGAAAAAACTGAATTGGAACTCAGGGAAATGACTGACAAAATAAAGCACACAAATATAAGAATCACTGGTGTCCCAGAAGGAGAAGAGAGGAGTAAAGAGCTAGGAAGAGTAGTTGAGGATATAATGGGGGAAAACTTCCAAACCCTCATAAGGGACATAAATATACAAGTCCAAGAAGCCCAACAAACTCCAAACAATATAAAACCAATTAGGCCTTCCCCAAGGAACATACTAATCACTTTATCAAATGTTGAAGAGAAATAGAAAATCCTGAAAGTGGCAAGAGAAAAACAATCTATTACATACAAGGGAAACCAAATAAGACTGAGTTCAGACTACTTAACTAGCACCATGGAAGTGAGAAGACAGTGGTATGATATATTCAAGATCCTGAAAGAGAAAGACTTCCAGCCAAGAATTCTACAGAATTCCCAGCCAAACTGTCCTTCAAAACTGAGGGAGAGGCTAAAGTTTTCACAGACAAACAAGTCCTGAAAAAATTTGTCAGCAAGAGACCGGCCCTACAAGAAATACTAAAAGGAGTTCTGCTGGCTGAAAAAAAAAGACAAGAGAGGGAGCTCTTGAGGAGGGCACAGAATTGAAGAGTACCACGAAGGGTAATTTAAAGAATACAAAGAGAAAGAGGGAAAAGAATATATAGATCTGACAAATAAAATAAAAAAAGATAAGATGGTGGATTCAAGAAATGCATTTTCAGTAATAATTTTGAATGTTAATGGACTAAACTTACCAATTAAAAAATGCAGATTGGCAGAATGGATTAAGAAACACAATCCAGCTATATGCTGCTTACAAGAGACTCATCTTAGATACAAGGAAACAAATAGATTGAAAGTGAAAGGATGGAAAAAGATTTTCCACACAAGTTGTAACCAAAAGAAAGCAGGAGTAGCTATACTAATATCAGACAAAACAGACTTTAAATATAAAGACATCATAAGAGACAAAGAAGAACATTATATACTAATGAAAGGGTCAATTCACCAAGAAGATATAAAAATCATAAATGTTTATGCTCCCAATCAAGGAGCTCCAAAGTACATGAGACAGACACTGGCAAAACTGAAGGGAGCAATACATGTTTCAACAGTAATAGTAGGAGACTTAAATACACCACCCTCCTCTGTAGACAGAACAACCACACAGAAGATCAACAAGGAAAGAGAGAAGTTAAATAACTTGATAAATGAATTAGACCTAACAGACATATATAGGTCATTGCACCCCAAAGCACAAGGATATACATTCTTCTGTAGTGCTCATGGAACATTCTCCAGGATAGATCATATGCTGGGGCACAAAACAGGTCTTTATAAATTTAAAAACACTGAAATTATTCAAAGTGCTTTCTCTGATCACAATGGGATGAAGCTGGATCTCATTAACCACCAAAGAACAAGAACATGCACAAACATATGGAGATTAAATAACATAATCTTAAACAACCAGTGGGTCAAAGAAGAATTTGCTAGAGAAATCAGTAGCTATCTGGAGATGAATGAAAATGAGAATACAACATATCAGAACTCATGGGATGTGGAAAAGGCTGTGCTGAGAGGGAAAATTATTGCCCTAAATACCTATATTAAAAAACAAGAAAGAGTAAAACTTAAGGACTGAACAGCACACCTGAAGCAACCTGAAAAAGAACAGCAAACTAACCCCAAGGCAAACAGAAGAAGAGAAATAACAAGTATTAAAGGAGAGATAAATGAATGGGAGAACAAAAGAACAATAGAAAGAATCAATAAAAAACAAAAGTTGGTTATTTGAGAAAATCAGTAAAATTGATGGGCCACTAGCAAGACTGACAAAGAAAAATGAGAGAGGATGCAATTAAACAAAATCAGAAATGAGAAGGGGTGTATTACCAAGAGCCTGAAGAAATAAAAGAAATTGTAAGAGAATACTATGAAATATACATCAACAAATTAGACAACTTAGATGAAATGGACAAATTCCTGGAGACACACAAACAAGCTACACTTACTCAGGAAGAAACAGATTTCAACAAACCAGTTATAAGTAAAGAGATTCAATCAGTGTGCTGGTTTGAAAGGATGTATGTCCCCTAGAAAAGCCATGTTTTAATCTAAATCCCATTTCATAAAGGCAGAATAATTCCTATTCAATGCTGTATATTTGAAACTGTAATCAGATCATCTCCCTGGAGATGCGATTTAATCAAGAGTGGTTGTTAAGCTGGATTAGGTGATGACATGTCTCCACCCATTTGGGTGGGTCTTGATAAGTTTCTGGAGTCCTATAAAAGAGGAAACATTTTGGAGAAAGAAAGCGATTCAGAGAGAGCAGAGAATGCTGCAGCACCATGAAGCAGAGAGTCCGCTAGCCTGCGCTTTGGAGATGAAGAAGGAAAATGCCTCCCGGGAGCTTCATGAAGCAGGAAGCCAAGAGAGAAAGCTAGTAGTTGATGTCATGTTTGCCATGTGCCCTTCCAGCTGAGAGAGAAACTGTGACCGTGTTCACCATGTGCCTTCTCACTTGAAAGAGAGACCCTGAACTTCATCAGCCTTCTTGAACCAAGGTATCTTTCCCTGGATGCCTTTGATTGGACATTTCTATAGACTTGCTTTAATTGGGACATTTTCTCAGCCTTAGAATTGTGAACTAGCAACTTATTAAATTCCCCTTTTTAAAAGCCATTCCGTTTCTGGTACATTACTTTCCAACAGCTAGCAAACTAGAACAATCAGTTATCAAAAATCTCCCTACAAAAAAAGCCCAGGGCCAGGTGGCCTCAGGGGAATTTTATCAAACAGTCCAGAAAGAACTAACAGCAATCTTGTTCAAACTTTTCCAAAAACCTGAGAAAAAGGAGCTCTTTTCTAACTCATTCTATGAAGCTAATATCATTTTAATACCAAAACAGGGTAAAGATGCTATAACAAATGCCAATCTCCCTAATGAACATATATGCAAAAATTCTCAATAAAATATTAACAAATTGAATCCAACAGCACATTAAAAGAATTATACACCATGACCAATTTATTCCAGGAATGCAAGGATGGTTCAACAAAAGAAGCTCAATTAATGTAATACAGCACATAAACAAATCGAAAGGGAAAAAAATCACATGATCATCTTAACTGATGCTAAAAAAGCATTAGACAAAATTCAGCATCTTTTCTGATAAAAACACTCCAAAAGATATGAATCAAAGGTAACTATCTCAGTATGATAAAGGGAATATATGAAAAACCGATAGCCATCATTGTACTCAATGGAGAAAGACTGAAAGCTTTTCCCCTAAGATCAGGTACAAGGCAAGGATGCCCACTGTCACCACTATTATTCAACATTGTGCTAGAAGTTCTACCTAGAGCAATAAGGCAGGACAAAGAAATTAAAGGCATCCAAATTGGAAAGGAAGATGTAAAACTCTCATTATCTGCAGAGGATATGATACTATACTTGGAAGATCCTGAGACATTTACAGCAAAGTTATTTGAGTTAATCAACAAATTCAGCAAGGTGGCGGGATATAAAATTAATGTGCAAAAGTCAGTAACATTTCTATAAACAAACAATGACCTTGCTGAGGAGTCAGTGAAGGAGGAAATTCCATTCAAAATAGCAACTAAAAGAATCAAGTACTTGGGAATGAACTTAACTAGGGAGGTAAAGGACTTGTATACAGAAAACTGTATAACATTGCTAAAAGAAATCAAAGGAGATCTAAACAGGTGGTAAGACATTACCTGCTCATGGATAGGAAGGCTAAATATAGTTAAGATGTCAATTCTCCCTAAATTGATCTACAGATTCAACACAGTACCAATCAAAATTCCAATAACCCCCTTTGAAGATTTGGAAAAGCTGACTACCAAATTCATCTGGAAGGGAAAGAGACCCGAATAGCTAAAAGAATCCTAAAAAAGGAGAATGAAGTGGGAGGATAACACTCCCTGACTTTAAAACCTATTATAAAGCCACAGTGGTCAAAGCACTGGCACAAAGATAGAAACAGTGACCAACAAAATTGAGAATGCAGAAATAGACCACCAAATCTATGGTCAACTGATTTTTGACAATGCCCCCAAATCTTCTGAACTTGGACAAAATAGTCTTTTCAATAATTGGGCATGGAAGAACTGGATATCAATAGCCAAGAGAACGAGAGAGGACCCCTATCTTACACCCTACACAAACATTAACTCAAAGTGGATCAAACACCTAAATATAAGAACTAGCACCATAAAGTTTCTAGAATAAAATGTAAGGAAACATCTTCAAGACTTAGTAATAGGAGTTAGCTTCCTAAACTTTACACCCAAAGCACAAGCAACAACAACAAAAAATAGATAAATGGGAATGCCTCAAAATCAAATGCTTCTGCACCTCAAAAGACTTTGTCAAAAAGGTGAAGAGGCAGCCAACTCAATGGGAGAAAGTACTTGGAAATCACAAATCAGACAAAGGTTTGATTTTCTGGATATACAAAGAAATCTTACAACTCAACAACAAAAGAACAAACAATCCAATTATAAAATGGGCTAAAGATATGAATAGACATTTTTCCAAAGAGCAAATACAGATGGCTCAAGAGCACATGAACAGATGCTCATTTTCATTGGCTATAAGGGAAATGCAGATCAAGACTACAATGAGGGCGGGCTACGGTGGCTCAGCAGGCAAAAATGCTTGCCTGCCATGCCAAAGGACCCGGGTTCGATTCCCGGTGCCTGCCCATGTGTAAAAAAAGACTACAATGAGATACCACCTCACACCTATAAGAATGGCTCTATTAAACAGGAAACCATAAATGTTGGAAAGGATGCACAGAAACTGGGACACTTATGCACTGCTGGTGGAAATGTATAATGGTGCAGCCACTATGGAAGACTGTTTGGCGGTTCCTCAAGAAACTAAATATCGAGCTGCCCTATGACCCAGCAATAGAACTAGCTGGTATATATCCAGAAGAGCTGAAAGCAACGACACAAACAGACATTTGCATACAGATGTTCACAGCAGCATTATTCACAATCGCCAAAAGATGGAAACAAACCAAATGCCCATCAACAGATAAGTGGATCAACAAAATGTGGTATATACAAACAATGGAATATTGGCAGCAGTAAGACAAAATGACGTCCTGAAGCACATGACAAGATGGATGAGCCTTGAGGACATAATGCTGAGTGAAATTAGCCAGACACAAAAGGACAGATACTGTATGATTCCACTTTTATGAACAGCTTAAAGGTATAACCAGAGGCTTATAATACAGAATATAGGGGACTTAGAGACACATAGAAGCTAGAGATGGGTGAACCGTTAGCTAATGAGGTTGAACTCCAATGTAAGAGAACAGATAGGAGTGAAGGTGGTTCTCTAGTGGGCCTGTAAGTAATATTACCATATTGAAGATGAACAAGATTGAAAGGGGTTGTATAGACCTACATGTCCTACTGATTGACACTAGAAATATGAATTAGTTCTTGCAAGAATTACTTCAAAGATATGATTCTTGTATAAAGAGTGTTTAAGTCCAGGGTACAGAGGAAAACTGCTATTGCACGCAATGAGCCATGTTCAAAAGGAAACCATCAGCACTACCACAGCAACAGCAGAGGTAAATAATGGGGGGAGGGACAGGAGTTAAGAGGAGGTTTAGATTTCCTATTTGGCGAGGGTGTGTTTATTGGTGTTCTGTCTCTTCGGAACAATAAAATTATCTAAAATTGAGAATGTTGATGGATTGTGGACTTTGGGCCTTCTACATGATGCCCGATAAATGCAGGTGGCTGAAGGATGCACTGACAGAGAAGTAGACTGGTGAACGATGGTGTATACTTAGGAACGAAGGTTGTGCTGCTACAAAAAGGAACAATGTTGTAAAGCATTCAACAATGTGAATGAACATGTGGGACATCTGGTGAGACAAAATAAGCCAGAAACAAAAGAACAACAATGGTATGGTCACCTTTAGAAAATGCTTATAAGAAAACAGGGGCCTAAATTGTAAGCTTTTAGAGCACACACATTAAGTCTGGAGTGGTGGTTATTATTTCTGGATTTTGAGAGCCTGTTTTATATATATAATCTGATATTTAGAGATAAGAACAAAGCTGAACAGGTTTGGGTTAAAGTAATTCAGAACATAGGGGAAAGGAAGACTGTCTATATTTTAGAACTACACATACTCTTTGAGACCAATGGAAGAAAAGTTTATTTGATCTGAAACTGAAATTTTCTGTAGTGCATAATCTAATTCAATGTATCTGTATAGCTCATTCGAACAAATGAAACACAGGAAGCACAGAATAAGAAAGAGGTCCTTTAAACCTGTATAGATTATTGTAATGCCTGGATACACCCTAGAGTATTATAAGCAGATAATCAAAAAGTATTGGCAAAATCCCCTGAGGGAGGGAGAAAAATGTGGAAGTATTAAACCTTACCATCAGGGAATCCCCTGATACTGTGTCAAACTTTAGGGACACCCAAATCAATAGGCCATGCCCTCAATCATGAGGCTTACTCTTGTGAAGCTTGTGTAAGTAGCAGAGAAGCTTAGACTACCTACAGGCATGCCTAAGAGTTACTTCTGGAGGACCTCTGTTGTTGCTCAGATATGGCCTCAGTCTCTCTAAGCCCAACTCTGCAAGTGAAATCATTGCCTTCCCCCCTACGTGGGACATGATATCTAGGGGTGAAAGTCTCCCTGGCGATGTGAGAGAGGACTCCCAGGGATGAATCCAGACCTGGCACCACCAGGATCAACAATTCCATCCTGACCAAAAGGGGGAAAAAAGTGTAACTAATAAAGTATCAGTGGCAGAGAGAGTTCAAATAGAGTCGAGAGGCTACTCTGGAGGTTGCTCTTATGCAAGCTTCAGGTAGACCTTGCTACTTATCATAACCTGCCAACCCCAAAACAGGACCATTCCAGCCAATCCTAAAGAACGCATAGGGCAATATATAAGACTCCACAAGTGTTCCAGGCACTAGAGTAACTTTGCAGAAACCTACAACCTCCATACGGTCCCTGGTCCAGATGAGTCCTGGAACCTAGCCCAGCCTCTCCAGAACATCAGATAGTTTCATCTCCCTACCCCATAATAGTGACAGACCCTTCCAATATCAAAAATTTATAATTGCCACAGCACAAACACCTCTAAGGTGAGGGATGGAATGATCAAAGGTGATGGTGGAATTATGCAGAGAAGATAGAATTTAACAAAAGAATATGAATGCTGAATGTTTAAACTGATATCTCTTTTAGTCGTTAGTATTTTAGAGCAGCTAGAGTAAAAAAACCTAAAATTGTGAAATTGTAACCCATGTCAAAGTCTGAAATATGTTCTACAACTAATTGTGCTGCTGTGCTTTGAAATTTATAGTGTTTTTGTGTATATGTTATTTTTCATAAAAAAAGAAGGAAAAAAAGTCAATTGTGATGACGAAAAAATATTTAAGCCCTCTAGCCTCCTATATCCTGGAGCAGCTGGAAGGAAAAATATGAGAGAATCGAACGGTAGCCCATGACAAACTCTGGGATCTGTCCTGTAACTACTTGTTGAAGAGTGCTTTCAAAATTACTGCTTTTTTATTTCTTTGCTTTGTATATATGTTATACTATACAATTTAAAAAAAGTTGAGAAAGGGAAAAAAAAGACAGAGGACACAAATGACTGAAATCAGAAATGAAAAGGCGGACATTACTACTAACCCCACTAAAATAAAAAGGACTATAAGAGTATAATATGAACAAACAGTTTGCCAACAAATTAGATAACCTAGATGAAATGGACAGTTTTCTAGGGACACATGAACAACCTACACTGATTCTAGAAGATACAGAAGATATCTACAAATCAATTACTAGAAAAGAGACTGAATCAGTAATCAAAAACCTGCCAACAAGAGAACAAAAGCAGGGACATGAATAAGCATTTGCACACGGATGTTCACGGCAGCACCATTTGTGACTGCCAGTGATGGAGGCATTCCAGGGTCCACCAACCGATGAGCGGAAGGGCAACCTGTAGAGTATCCACACAAGGAACACTGCGTGGTAGCAGGAAGGAATGAAGTCGCGATGCGTGCCGACAACGTGAATGAACCGCAAGGACATTATGTTGAGAGAAATAAGCCAGAACAAAAGGACAAATATTGTATGATCACACTAATATGAACTAACTATGGTGAGCAAATTTTGAGAGTTAAATTCACAAGCATAGGTTATCAGGAGATAGAAAGAGGGCAGAGATTGGGCAATCAATGCTTAAGGAGCACAGAATGTTTAATAAGGTTGATTGTAACGATACGGAAATGGATAGCACAATAAGTGAGTGATGGTAGCACAATACTCTAAGTGTAATCAACTAAGAGGAACATGAGTATGGTAGAAAGAGGAAGCCTAGGGTCATGCATGTCACCAAGGGGAAAGCTAGAGGACAAGAACCGGGACTTAGCAAAACCTAGAGTGGACAATGATGGGAGTTAATTATACAAATAGGAGAAAGTTTGTGAACTACAACAAACGTATGTCACTTTTACAAGGTGTTAATAATAGGGTGGTATATGGGAAAAATACAATTAATGCAAACTAAGGTCTACAGTGAACAGTAACATTGTAATATTCTTTCATTAACTGTAACAAAGGTATTATACCAAACTAGACATCAATAATTGGGGGATATAAGGGATGTGGGATTCTTTTCTTTTTTTTTTTTTAACATGGGCAGGCACCGGGAATCGAACCCGAGTCCTCGGGCATGGCAGGTAAGCATTCTTACCTGCTGAGCCACCGTGGCCTGTCCGAGATTTTTTTTAATGGAAGAAATGAGAATGTTCTCAGATTGACTGTAGTAATGAATGCATACCTGTGTGATTATACCAAAAGCTACTGATTATACACTTAGGATGGATTATACGGTATGTGAATAAACTATTAAAAAAAAAAAAAAACACCAAAAAGAAAAGTCCAGGGTCAGATGGCTTGGCTTCACAGAGGAATTTTGCCAAAAATGTCACAAAGAATTAGCACCAGTCCTGCTCAAACTCTTCAAAAAAAACTAAGAGGAGGAAACATTCCTAACTCATTCTATGAGGCCAACATCACCATCATACCAAAGTCAGATAAAGACAGCACAAAAAAAGAAAATTATAGACCAACATCCTCAACAAAATACTGGCAAACTGAATCCAACAGCACATTAAAACAATTATATACCATGATCAAGTGGGATTTATCCCTGCTAAACAAGGGTGGCTCAACATATGAAAATCAACTAATATAATGAAGGAAATAACCACATAATCATCTCAATCGATGCAGAAAAGGCATCTGACAAAATACAGCACCGCTTCTTGATAAAAACACTTAGAAAACAAGGAATAGAAGGAAATTTCCTCAACATGATAAAGAGCATATACGAAAAACCCAAAGCTAACATCCTACTTAATGGTGAACAACTGTAAGCTTTTCCCTCTAAGATCAGGACAAGATAAGGATGCCCACTGTCACTACTGTTATTCAACATTGTACTGGAAGTTCTTGCCAGAGAAATTAGAAAGGAAAAAAAAGTAAAAACTTTCCCTATTTGCAGATGCCATGATCCTTTATACAGAAAATCCTGAAAAGTCTAAAACAAAGCTACTAAAGCAAAAAATTGAATTCAGCAAAGATCAACATGTAAAAATCAGTAGTGTCTCTACACACAAGCAATGAACAATAGGAAGAAGAAATCAGGAGAAGAGTTACATTCACAATACCAACTAAAAGAATCAAATTATTTAGGAATAAACAAACCAAAGATGTAAAGGGCTTGTACACAGAAAACTATAAAACACTGCTAAGAGAAATCAAAGAAGACCTAAAGAAACAGGACATTACCTGTCATTGGATAGGAAGACTAAATATTGTTAGGATCTCAATTCTACCCAAAGATATTTACAGATACAATGCAATCCCATTCAAAATTCCAACAACCTCTTCGCAGAAACAGAAAAGCAAAACAGCCACCCATTAAATTTACATGGGAGAACTAGAGGCCCCAAACAGCCATTCTGAAAAAGAAAAATGAGGTAGGTGGACTCACAGCCCCTGACCTTAAGGCTTATTACAACGACACAGCAATCCAAACAGCACACTTCTGGCACGAGGTCAAACATTTAGACCAAAGGAATCAAACTGAAAGCTCAGAAATCAATTCTCACATCAATAGCCAACTGATTTTTGACAAGGGGATAAAGACCACTCAATTGGGAAAAAATACTATTTTCAACAAATGATGCTCATAAACTGGATTTCCATTTGCAAAAGAATGAAGGAGTACCCTTACCTCACTCCGTATATAAAAATCAACTCAAATTGGATCGATGACCTAAATATAAGAGCCAGAACTAGCAAACTCTTAGAGGAAAATTTAGGGAAGCATTTTCTGGATCTTATGTTAAGCAATGACTTCTTAGACTTTATACCTAAAGCAGAAGCAACAAAAGAAAAAACAGGTAAATGGCACTTCATCAAAATTTAAAACTTTTTACCTCATAGAACTTTATTCAGAAAACAACTACCCACACAACTGGAAAAAATATTTAGAACCACATATCTACAAAGGTTTAACATCCTGAACATAAAAAAAAAATCCTTCACCTTAACAAAAAGACAAACAGCCCAATTAAAAAAATGGGCAGGAGACTTGAATTGATTTCCCTCCAAAGAAGATGTGTCAACGGATGAAAAGGTGCTCAACATCATTAGCAATTAGTGAAATTCCAATGAAAACCACAGTGAGATACCATTTCATACCCACGAGAATGGCTACTATTAAAAATCAGAAAATTACAAGTGTTGGAGAGGATGTGGAGAAACAGAGACACTCGCTCACTGCTGGTGGCAGGTAAAATGGTGCCACTGTAGAAGACAGTTTGGCGGTTTCTCAGAAAGTTAAGTGTAGAATTACCATATGACCCAGCAATCCCACTACTAGGTATATCCCCCAAAGATTTGAAAGTAGGGACTCAAACTGATATTTGTACACCTATGTCTATAGCAACATTATGCACAATTGCCAAAAAATGGAAGCAACCCAAGTGTCCATAAACCCATGAGTGGATAAACAAAATGTGGTCTATACACACAATGGAATATTATTCAGCTGTAAAAAAGAATGACGTTCTGCTACACGCCATGACATGAATGAATCTTGATAACACGCTGGATGAAATACGTCAGACACAAAAAGACAAATATTATATGATCTCACTGATATGAAGCAATGAGAATAAGCAGATTATTAGAATCGGAATCTAGAATATAGGTTAAGAGAAGATGAGATGGGGAGAGGGAATATGGAGTTAAGGCTGAAAATGAACAGGGAGTTCCTATGTGGAATGTTGGAAATGTTTTGGTGATGAATGATGGTGATGGCAGCACAACATTTTGAATGTAATTAACAGCACTGAACATATATCTGAATGTGGTTAAAAGGGTAAATGCTAGGTTTCATATATAGTGATAGAATAAAAACGTTTTAACAATCCACAGAATTGTACCACACAGCTTCTCCTAAATTAAATCATGGACTATAGTTAATAATTATAGTTATAGTTAATGGTATTATCAAATGGGCTTCTATCAATTTTAACAAATTTTACATTAACACCAGTGAAAGATTTTAATAACAGGAGGGTATATGGGAATCCTGTATTTTTTGCATGATTGTTCTGTAAACCCACAACATCTCTAATAAAAAAAAAAACAGCCAATTATTTTATTATTTGTAATTCAAACATTAATTCACATAGTTAGTGGCTGCTGCTTTTGATCAAAAGATAGGTTACCAGAAATATTTCTTCATGTTATTTATATCATCAAAAGTAATTCTTGGGCGATAAAACGGTGGCTCAGTGGCAGAATTCTCGCCTGCCATGCTAGAGACCTGGATTCTATTCCTGAAGCCTACCCATGCCAAAAAAATAAAAAGTAATTCTGATACAAATCTGTACCTGCAACTAATATCATTTTTTTAATAACAGGCTGAGAAGAAGACATCTAGCAAGTGCTTTGTGGTACAGTGCAGATAATGGTGCATATACTTGATTTTGTCTAGTTTCTTATATGTATTGTTAGCAGTAAAGCAAATCTTTTGCAACAAAATTACAAATTTCCAGAACACATGGATCTTCAGAGTTGCTCATAAATATTAATGCTAAATAGTCAATTTGTAAATGCGAAAAGTTCACTAACATAACCCTGTCTCTTTTTCCTTAACTCTTCTGCTATAAAAAGAAGAGAAAATAAAAATTTTGTAAATGTATTTCTACCAAAAGAAAGCTAAGAAGGCTGGCCTTACTATATTCCATGCTTAATACAATGTAACCGTTTCATACATGTATTAGTCTAACTTCAAAGGTATCAGTTTTCACTTTTTGTTTTTATACAACCATAAACAGCAGAAACCTCATCTAAAACCACATATTCAAAGTGGAACGTTCAGTTACGGGGTCACTGTTGTGTTTAAACACCTGCTCTTCATGTCTAACCCCTGCCCAGTGAAACAGCAGAGGAACTCGGAAACGTTTCGTTAAGTAGCAGCGCACCTGCTCGCCGAGAGCCACCAAATCGTGCTCTAAAAGGATGAAGGTCAATTGTGAGTCAATACCCTGTGCTTTCTTCTCACAGATGAAGCGGAGGTGGTTGTATTTAAAGTTCATTTAAATACTACTGAAATTGATTTAATTAAATTTTTAACATATGCATAAATGTCTGTTTCATAAACCTTCTTACAGTTGAAATACTCAAAGAGAAAGTAGATAATAGAGTAGAAAGAGTTGGCTGAGAAAGGCATTTAGAAATATTAGCTATGTTTCCCTTATTCTACATACTAAAAAAGATCCTTCAGTGTTTCACAGAGCAAGAAAAAAGTGAATTCTCATTTCATGTAAATCTTTTTATTAATAACATCCCAAGAAAAGTCTTCCATCTGGAATTATACCAGCAGCATGTGTTGCAGACTGTGAGCAATTACCCAAATGTCTGTTGAATAAAAAACAGATTTCCCCCCAAGAAACAGCATAATAATTTCAGCAATTATAAATTCAGAATCAATTCTTTCTGATTGACACAAGAGAAAGAATACAAGATTCAGAGAGGATTCTGTGCTCAAAGTTAAGCTCTTCCATTCCCGGGCAAGGTGACTTGTGCAGTAACTCCAAAATGGAGATGATGATAATATGTGCACGAAAGACTGAAAGAACTCTTAGAAAAAGTTAAATAATGATGTGAAAATGTTTGGTTAACAGCTAAGCAGTACCCAAGTGTGGGTTGGTATTCAAATGGCAGCAACTTCTAACACTTCAACTCTGACATAGGCAATTCACAGAGGAAAAATGCAAACAGCCAGTAAGCACGTAGATAATGAGGCTGGCCTAACTAATATTGGAAATAAGTAACAAGTACAAGGAATTTCCACTGCTTAGATGGTAAAGATTAAAAAATAAACAAAGGGAACTGGCGCTCACATACACCACTAGTGAGTATATAAGTTGATGTGCTCTTTATGAAATACAATTTAGCAATATAAAAAGGTCCCCCCAAAAGTATATACTCTATAATTTTATAATTTGTGTCTTATGGAAATAATCAGACAAGCAAACAAAAATAAAAATGTACAAAAAATGGAAATGACTTAATGGCCAATGTTAGGAAACTGGTATAATATCCATACAACAGATACCATGTAAGAGCCATTTACAATGCTATAGTGGATCAAGCCAAGAAAAGACATTCTCCACAGAGATTAAGCTAAATAGTAAGTTACAAAATAGTATGACCTAATTTTAAACAAAAAACCTAATATACATTTTGGTATATATACACATCGGTGTATACACCAGATGTCTTCCTAGTAAAAATTTTGCTGATAATCTCGAGGCTATTTCTTATTGAGATATATGTCACATGCAACATCATTCATTCATTTTTAAAGTGTATAACCCAATGTTTTTAGTATTCACAGATATGTATGAACATCACCACAATAAACTTTGAGACATTTCATCACCTCAAAAAGAACCCCCATTCCCTTTATGTGTCACTCACTAGCCTCCTACGCTTTTCTCCCCTCCCTTCACCTTCCTGCCCCAAACACCCCAAACCACGTTCTGTCTCTGAATTTTCCTTTCTAGACTTTTATATGAGTAGGATCATTATGTGGTTTTTTGTGACTCATTTCTTTCACTTCTTTTCTAGGTTCATCTGCTTTGTAGCATGTCAGTATTTCATTCCTTGTTTATTGTCAAATAATATTTCATTGCTTGGGTATATTACATTTCATTTATCCTTTCCTCTGTTAGTGACTATTCAGGTTGTTTCTACCCTGTGGCTATTATGAATAGTACTGCTGTAAATACCCATGTGGAAGTTTCTGTGGGCGTGCATTCTCAACTCTCTTGGGTATATTCCTAGATGTGGGGTTGCTGGGCCATATAACTCATTTGAGGAACTAACCAAACAGACTGCTTTCCAAACTGACTGCACCATTTTACACTCCCACCAGCAATACACAAAGGCCCCTATTTCTTCACATAATCACCAACACTTGTTAACCGACTTGGATAACGGTCATCCTGGCGGGTATGAAGTGTGGCTCCTGGTTTTGATTTGCATTCCCCTGATCACTAATGATGTCATGTATCTTTTCATGGATTTACTGGTCTAGGCTATTTTTTGAGGCAAAACATTTCACCTCAAGTTATATGTCAAAGTCTTTATTGTATACTAGGCAAGCACACTGAGATGAGCATCACTACATCCTGGGTACTACTTGATAATATCCCCCAAGGTAGAATGCATATTCCAGAGTGAAGCTCCACATACCTTCCCTGGAAAAGAGACCCACCACCTAGATAGCTCAGCTGGACATGGCAGAAAAGGGGGCCCAGGACCAGGCCTGTCCGCTATAGTACCCCACTTCCTTCTCTACAGAAGCCGAAGCATGGGGGCCGAGGAGGTTTAACCTAAGCTCCCCCATGGAATCTGAAATATAGCATTTATTCTCTTCTGAGATAAGCTAATAAGGTCAATGTAGGCCATTCTGCAACAGTATAAAGAGAGCCAAGAGAAGGCAAGAGCGAGACAGAACCCTGACATCATCATTTGATCCCATCTCTAGATGTATCTGAATTCAGATTTTTCAGTTACATGAGTTAATGCATTCCATCCTTCGTCTTGTTTTGAATAGGATTTCTATCTCTTACAACCATAAAAAGGTCTAATAGGACACAGATAGGACAAAAGATAACTTCACCAAAAAAAAAAGTTCTCATAAGAGAAATGCAAAATGAGAAAGAAATTAAAAATATATACATTTGAATATAACTTTAATGATAACTTGATAAAAAGATGCTGAGTCACTCACTTCTCAGCAACATGTGACACAACTGATCAATTCTTCCTTCTTAAAACACTCAGTTCATTTGACTTCCGGAGAATTAGGATAAATCTGTTGGCTTTCTTCCTTTCTTGCTGGCCATTCTTTTTTGAGTCACCTTTGCTGCTTTGTCCTTTTCCCCATCTCTATGTTGAAGAAGCCCTATGCTCTGATCTTTGTCTGCATATATGCTCTATTCATACCCTCACTATATATTCTCACGTAAACCCACTGCTTTAGAATAAATCTAATGTGGAATGACTCCAAAATTACACCTTCAGTCCTAAGCTTTCCTCTGAGCTCCAGACAACTTATCAAGCTACCTATCCAGAATCTCCAATTACATGTCCCTCAACTTTAACATTTTCAAAACACAATTCTTGAGTTTGCCACAAAATCCCGCACTTCCCAAGAGCTCCTCTTCTCATTAAATGGCACAGCCATTTACCCAGCTACACAAGCCAAATATCAACAGCTCATCTTTAACTTCTTCCCTGCGCCTATATCCTAAACAAGTAAGTCTTGATGACTGTTCCTTCAAAATATATCCCACATCCAGCCACTTTTCTCTATCTCCAATACTATTATGCCAGCGTAAATCACCATCATTTCGCCTGAACTGCTGTGACAAGCATCAGTTTGGTCTGCCTACTTGTACTCTCGCCCCTTTTCAGTCCACCCAACTGCTAGAATAAACTTTAAACTATGTCAACTGGGATCATACAACTGGCCTCAAAACCTCCAATGGCGCCTCACTGACGTGTAAAATACACACCTCTCACTCCAGTCTTTGAGGCTTCATGTGATCTGGCTCCTGCTTTCCTTCTGACTTGAGACCTACAACTCTTCCCTTGCTCACTCTCTTCCCTCCACACTGGTCATCTTGGTGACTTGCTCCTATATCTACCTGGCATGCTCTTCCCCTGGATAGTCACATGGCTGGCTCCTTCTACATGCAGCCCAAGAGCAAGTCTCCTGCTGAATATCAGCCCAAGAGCATGTCTCCTGCTAAATATC
>PVIY010048504.1:0-17258 GCA_004026745.1 Myrmecophaga tridactyla
CTCCAGCCTAGCAACAGCAGTAACCAATCCCAGTAATCTGCCCTCCAGCCTAGCGACAGTAGTGACCAATCCTAGATCGCCACCCGTCCCTACTAGCCACTCCTTCTTCCAAAAGCCTATATATACCCAGCCCTCTCAATAAACCTTTGCAGCTTGATCAGAATTTTTGTCCTGCTGTCGTTCTTCGTGTCTCTTGTCCCATACCATTCCTCCCTCACAGGAGTTAGAGCCTCGGTTGATCGTCCGCGGGCTGGGACAGCTGATTGTTCCATTATTTTCAACAATGCCCTAGGGAATAAATTCCTTCACAGAATAATCCAAACAAATTAGGAATCCTTTGAAGGGATAGTTCTTGAGGTTGGTGTTTGAAATTTGTTCTGACCCCAAAAGAGCTCTTTTCAGCAGTCTCTTTTCCTCTTTCTCTCCTACATACTAACTAGCAGCCTACAGTTTAGTCAAATCTCCAATGAATCTCAGGCTAATCCTAATTATCTTTTTCCACAACCTCCACTATTATTTAGACATCCTTAGGCTTGAATTTCTCCACACTCTGTTGCAAATCAGTTTCTTTGGTGAGGGATTGGATCCCTCCATTCTTCTCTGGAAGCAACATTTTTGAGTGATGGTTCTGAATCTAGGGTCACATACCATGGTGGGCTTCTCTCTAAGTGACACTCCTATTTTAGGGGCTAAATGCCTGGTGGATGGGGAGGGCAGCATTCCAAAATTCCTCAACTTGTCTCTCTCATCATGGAATTCTGACTTTGGGGAGATAATGCTTGAAATGTGGTATGCTTCCATGGAATCTTCAGATATTATGATATGAATAAATGCTAAGATCCTATAACCTTCAGTTGGACAGATATTCTTTCTTTTCTGTTATCTTAAGACTAAGGGTCCAAAATTAAAGGGCGCAAGTTCCCGATTCACCATTGGATGTCTATTTGGTAATATTACCTCCATTATTATACACTTTTTATAATTATACACATATACAATTTAATATATTATAAAATTTTATAATTTTCTAATTATAAAAAGTGTATAATACTTCAAATTAAATACTTAAAATTAAAGTAGCAATATGAACAGAGAGTTACCTAAGTTAGGTAAAATGTGTCAGCATGTGTGTGTATATATGTGTACTCACATACATACTTCAAAAGCATTGCTCTTTGGTTATCATTGCTAAATACAATTTAGGTATATTAAAATAATACTTTTATATTAAATAATTCAGTGTGCTTAAAATATGAGACTAGCAACTAACAAATGATTTCTTTATGCTGTTTCCTGGATCCTATTAGCATAGCTACTTGGATTAGCCACTAATAAATCCTCATTTGAACATAATAAAAAAAGACACAGAGATTTTGATCTTCCTATCCCATGAATTCTCCTTCCTTTATTTTATTGGGTAAAATATAGCATGGGAGTTTTAAAAGAACTCCATAATACCATATTCTTTTTTTTCATAAGCAAATCGTTTTTACTGTATTGAGTATGTTCAAAGAAAATATCTACTTTTATTTATTTCATCCAATGATACATCAACAATTTTGCCTTACCTCTTAGAGATTTTCTGTTAAGGCTTTTGTTTGCTTGTTTTTGGCGGTCAAACTATGGTATATAACTAAACAAGAAGCAATAAAGAAGCTATCAATTTGAAGTAATAATATATTCAACTATTTGATAATCTGTAAATATTACTTTTGACATTATTTAATGCTTCAGGCCTTAAAAATTTTAATACATGTGATTATGCAACCTTACTCAGTGACAGCTTTTTTTTCTATTTCTAATAACACAGGATTTGTCAGTGAAATATAAAAAAGAGACTGAAAATTTTTCTTCTATTTTCAGCTCTGCTTTTGATTCCTGGCTACTAAAACAAATACCATATGATGAATTGGCTTAAATGATATGAATTTACTGATTGGCTCATAGCTTTGAGGTTAGGAGGAATCTAAAATCAGGGCATCTGCAGGAAAAAGCAGGACAGTGCTTTTTCCTGGAGACCCTGACATTTTGGGGCTGGCTGCCAGTGATCCTTGATTCTTGGCTTTTCTGCCACATGGCAACTCACATGAAGTGTCTTCTCCTTTTCCTTCTGGGTTCTGTTGACTTCCACTGACTTGCTGTTCATGGAGCTTTATCTCTCTATCTGATTTTCACTCTGATTATAAAGGACTTCAGTAATCTAGATTAGAATGCAAACTGATTCGGTAAATACACACCTTAACTGAAATAGCATCTTGAAGAAATCTTATTTACAATGGGCACACACCTACCAGAATGTGTAACAAGACCAAGAACATGGCCATGTTGGGGTACACAATTCAATCCACTACATCCACTCTCTGAACCCCCAAAAGACATCCCTTTCCCACATACAAAATACATTTATTCCATCACAACAACCCAAAAGCCTTACACCATTCTGACAGCAATCCTAAGTACAAAGTCTCATCAAAATCTGATATGGGTGTACTCTATCTTCCACTGAAATGGCTGACTGGATCCATGTTCAGGCACTCTCTCCCTCTCAAAGAAAAGTACCTGGAAAGTCTGAATATTTTCCAAATCATCAATTTAGCTTCCTAGCTTAGGAGTTTAACTTTTAGGTCATTCCTTTCTTCTTGCATTTCATTATAAGGTGCAAGGAGAAACTAGGGTACATCTCCCACACTTAGCTTGGAAGTTTCCTCAGCTAAATATCCAAGTTCATCATTTTCAAGTTCCACCTTCTACCCATCATCAGAACACAATTTTGCCAAGTTCTCTATCACCTTATAAAAAGGATCACCTTTCCTCCGGTTTCCATTAACTCATTCATCATTTCTTTTGAAGGCCTCATTGGAAATACTTTTAATGTCTATAGTTCTACCAACAGCTTCTTCAAAGCAATCTAAGCTTTTCCTCTGAAACACCTCATAATTCCTCCAGCCTTTACACACTACCCAATTGCAAAGCCATTGCTACATTTTTAGGCATTTGTCATAGCAACACCCCACTTTTCAGTACCAAAATGGTTTTACTTTCCCAGCTGCTAAAATGAATACCATATTATGGGTTGGAGTAAATAATGCAAATGTACGGGCTCACAGTTTTCAAGCTAGGAGAAATCCAAAACTGAGGCATCAGCAAGGCAAAACTTTCTCCCTGAAGGCTATGGCATGCCAGGGCTGGCTGCCACTGCTTCTTGGTCCTTGGTTTTCTTTCACATGACCATGTGATTTTGTCTCCTTTTTCTTCTGTGTTCTATTGACTTCCAGTTTCTTGCTGCTCCCTTTGGAATTCTCTCTCCATTTGACTTTCTTTGCTAATAAAGGATTCAGTAATTAGGATTAAATCCTCACCTGATTCAGTTGGGCAACTCCTTAAGTAACATCTTAAAGAGATTTTATTTATAGTGGGTCCACACCCACCACCACATGGACAAAGAACATCTCTAAAGTGTGGTACACAATTCAATCCACCACATGCCCCAATATTGCCCCACACATTCTGACCTACCTTTTGTTCAATATAAAAATTTGTTAGATATAACTATATCATCCATTTTGTGTAAAATATGATAAAAAATAACAAGAAAATATTAGTAAAATTACTTGGGATTATGGGATAAATTATAAATATATCTTAAGACTTTGTTTTTAGAAAATAGTCATTTGAATTAATAAATCATAAGACTGCTAAGCAAAATGATCAAGCAAAGTTGTATGACACATGTTGACTTTCATCACAAAATGAAAAAAAATTGTCAAGATATCTTATAAACAAGAAAGACTCATATTTCATCTTGCTTTAAACTACATATTAGAAGCCATTTCAGCATGCATTTTGGGCATTTGATGCTATTATATTTGCATTTATGAATACTAAAAATTGTTTTCCAGTAATGCATCTAATAGCCTGTAAGAAAAAAATGCACTGTTCAGAAGATGAAAGAATGAAGGTTGTGTCATAAAGAATGCTCAATTACCACATATACATGTAAGACAGCTAGACTTAAGGAAAAACAGAAAATGTGAACCAGAGTTAAGAAACAAACAGTTAATAGAAACAGACCTACAGAAGTCACAGTTTAGCAGACCAAGACTATAAAATTATTATGATAGATATGTCAAATAATCTATAGGAAAATATATGTATATTATGGGTGCCAAGCTGAGAAATTTTAGGAGTGATATGAATACTATAAAAAAGAAGAAAATGTGACTCCATCCTAGAAAAGAAAAATGTAATGCTCTGAAATTTAAGGGCTTAAATGGGATAAGATAGTGAACCTGAAGACAAGTCATTAGAAATCATCCAACTGAAGTGAATAAAAAACTGAATAAATAGCAGAGGCCAAATACCTTGTGAGAAATTGTTAACTAATTTAATACAGGTATAATTGTAGTCTCATAATAAAAGAAGAAGGGACAGAAAATTATTTTAATAAATATTGGCTGAAGTTTTTCCAAATTTGATCATAAACAGGGTATTGCTTTGCTAAAACTGCCAGAATGCAATATACCAGAAATGGAACAGCTTTTATAAACAGAATTTATAAAGTTGCAAGTTTACAGTTCTAAGACTATAAAAAAGTCCAAACTAAGGAATCCAATACCTTAACTCTAAAGAAAAATTGGTGGGCCCAGAACACCTTTGTCAATTGGGAAGACACATTGTTGGTGTCTGCTGGGGTCTCTGGCTTTTCATTTCAAACTGCTTCCCTGGGAACATTTTCCTTCTTCATCTCCAACATGGTTCCCTCTTAGAGGACTCTAGTACATGATCAACTTTGAATGGGTGGAGACAAATCTTCATAGAAACCACCTAATCAAAATATTCCACCCACAATTCAGTGGGTCACATCTGCATGGAAACAACTTAGACAAAAAGATACCACCAAATAATATTGAAATGAGGATTAAAGAACATGGCTTTTCTGGGGGTACACAAGTGTTTCAAACCAGCAAAAACACTAAAACAGGCATCCAGAAAGCTAAGAAAAATGGAGAAAAATAAATACAAAGAAAACCATATCAAGATCACATCATATCAAACTGTTAAAAATCAGTGTTAAAAAGAAAGTATTTAAGAAACCAGAGTAAAATGACATGTTATATGCAGGAGGACAATTTTAAGAGTGACAGCTGACTTCCCATAAAATGTGGATAGGTTTCCCAATGGAGACCACAAGACAATGGAATAAGATCTGTGATCTGTAAAATGCTAAAAGTGTCTGTGTGTTTGTTGTGTATGTATGTGTATACCAATCTAGAATTTTATATTCAGTGAAATATTGTTCAAAATAAAATGCAAATCAAGTCATTTTCAAACAAAGACCAAGAGACTTTGCTGCCATCATATCCACAATACATGAAATGTAAAAAGATATACTTCAGATTGAAGTAATAAAATCATATAGAAATTTGGATCCATGTGAACTAATGAAAATGAGAAAAAATGGTAAATATGTGGAAAAGCATATTTTTTCTTAAATTATTAAAAGTCAAATCAGTATTTAAAGAAAAATAATAGCTGTGTATTATATAGATTATAACAAACAGAAATAAATGACAAAAATAAGTGAATATAAGAGGAAGCATCAAGGGAATAATAACATCAAAAGGAACAAAAGTGGTATACTACTAACTCATATTATATTGTAATAGGATTTATTATGCAATCTGTGGAAAAAACACTAAGATAAAAATATTTTTAAATTTCATATAAAAATGGACAGGATAAAATGAACAAACTCTGGCAACTGAAAGAAAAAGACAGGAATCCAGCAGCAACAAAACAGACTTAACTTCAATCATATTAATAATAATATTAAATGTAAATAGATAAAGCAGTCCAGTAGAAAGGCAGAGATTATCAGACTGGATAAAAAGCAAGACTCAACCTTCTGTTGATTATAAGAAAGGCACTCTAAATATAAGGACAGAAAATATATATTATGAAACACCAAGCATACAGCCAGTATGACTGCATCAAGAACAGAAAAATTAGAGCTGAAGGCAAGGAGTATTACCATAGAAAAAGAGGGTAAATTCATAATGATAAAAAGGCAAATTCATCCAGAAGAAATAAAATCCTACATGCAAATGTCTATGTAATTAATCAGAAGAAAACTTCAAAATTCATGAAGTGAGGAAAAATTTAAATAGCTAAAAAGAAAATAGTCAAATCCCCCAACATGTTGCATATTTTAGTATATCTTGCTATGTAATTGATAGAAAAAAATACAATAAATAATAAAATTTTAATAAAACTTGGGTTGTTCTTAGGTTAGGTTTTCTTAGAAACAACTTTGTGTGCATATTTTTTTGAAGAATGCTCTTGGAAATAACACCTCTAATGAAGTGAAGAAAACAAACAGAACTGAACAGAAGGGAAAAATGAACTGCTGCAGTATAAAACTATAGGAATCAAAGCAGTACAGTAATGGTGTAAGGATAGACAAATAGATAAAGAGAATGTATCAGAAAGTTCCATAAATTACCCATGCATATGCAGTCTTATAGGTGTTTGAAAATATGCAAAGATAACTCAATAAAAAAGATAACTCTTTTCAACAAATGTGGCTTGAAAAACTGGTTATCCATAGAAAAATATACGAATATATAAACACACATATATGTATTCCAAGATATATGAACAACTACTATGTACCAATAACAAAGAGATAAACAATCTAATTAAAAATGGGCAAAAGATTTGAATAAATACTTTACAAAATGAGATATACTAGAGCTAATAGTCACATGAAATAATTCTCAATATCCCTAATACAAAGGGTAAATAAAAAAATTTATAATACCAAAGATTGACAATGCTGTGAAAGAAACGGAATTCTCATACACTGCTGGTGGGAATATAATATTGTGCCACCATTTAGGAAAACTATTTTGCAATTTCTCATGAAGTTAAGCATACACCAACACGATGACCCATCATTTCCACTCTTACTTACCCAAGATAAAATAACATATGTTCACAATAAACTTACACAAAAATGTTCGTAGTAACCATATTCATAATAGCCTCAAGCTGTAAACAATTCCAAAGCCCATCAACTCGTGAATGGATAAGACATTTTGGTAAATTTATTCAATAAATAGTATTCAGCAATATAATGAGCAAACACTCAACAAGTACAGATGGATTTCAAAACTATTATGTTGAACAAAAGAAGTAAAACAAAAAGATTACATTTTTATGATTCTACCATATGAAGTTGTGGAAGAGAAAAAAATAAGCTGTGGTGATATAAATAAGATTAGTAAGTGACATTGACTAGAAAGGATCCAAGGGACCTTTGGGGGAGGATGGAAATAATCAGTCTTGATTGGGGTGCTAGTTACAATGGTATATATATATATATACATTTCTCAAAATTCACTGAAAAGTACATTTAAATTCTGTACATTTTATCATATGAAAACTTTCTCAATTTAAAAGGAACTTGAATACATTACTACTCTTGAAACACAAATAACTAAAAAATGAAACCTCATAATCCAGAAACCAATTTTAAAAATTAAGACACCAGGGGTGAAGAAATTATGGTTAAAAAAGGATTGACTCTATTTAAGTATAGAATTAAAGTTAAATGGTTATGGAAATTACAGTTTTGGTACAGAACATAAATATTTAAAATTTGGCAATGGAAATATTAATATAGCTACAGAAGATGAAATCAGGAGTTGGAGGAGAAAGCTTAAGTATAATAATGTCATCAGCTCTCAACTATATAAACAATGTTCTCATTATTATAGATACATTTTTGCAAAAAAAAACATGTTTTAAACTGGTGCTTGTGGAGAGACATACAAAACACTTTTTGGTCGCATATCTAAAGGGGATTTGACGAGGGGGATCAAAGATGTCGTTTATGTTTAAGTAGCGGTATCATGCTCGACCATTAAGTATCCTGATCAACCATTAAAGGTGAGCCTCAGAGGTTACAAAGATTTTTCAGGTATACAAAAACCAAAGATTTTAACTAAGCAGTGAAACAAAGGTAGAAAAGGGTCACCAGAAACACAAGATGCTAACAACAAGGGATATGTCATGTCTTTGTCATATACCCGGGATTAGCAGAAACTGAAGAACTTCTGCCAATCTCAGAAAGGGAGTATGCGTGAGGGTTTCTCCTGAGAGCTTTGCCATCAGCATGATTCAGCTCCAAAGACTCGCAATTTCTGTATTCTTTTGTTACAAGTTACAAATTCCCTGAAGGAAGAATATAAGTGGTCCTCTTGAATCAAATTCCAGGAAATATTTATTAACTATGACCAAGACAAAAGAGTGATGTGATATAGAGCTGAGTAGGTGGTACCCATTCCAGTAAAATTTCCAGAGAAGGGAAAATTGTAATCTGGGAAGACACAAGTGCATGAGTACATGAGATGTCCAATTTTTCTGCTGCTAGGCCCCATTATTGAGAGCATTTGCTATTTCTCTTCTTGAAATTATTTTCTTGCATATCTTTCCGAGAAAGATTGCCTGGATTTATCGAGTTCATGCATGTTATTTTATTATGGTTATTCCTAGGATATTGGCAACATTTTGAAGAATGTACTAAATCAAAATAAATAAAAAGTTAAAAATTAGAAATGAGTTTTTGCCATGTTGTTTCCTCACTCGGCTTAAATTGAATAAACCCACTTCAGCTCTTCAACAGTTATTAAGTAGGTCACATGAAATTAAGTTTTACAAAGTTACATTATGAGGCAATTGGTTGATTTTTTCTTTCAATTACCTGACTTTGTCCAAAGAAATTTTTCAATCTTAATTATTTGCCAAATATTTTGAGTTCAACACTTTTATAGTATTAAATTAAGAAAGATTCAACATCTTTAAAGATACACAGCTCATGAATACAAAGATTAATTGAAATTCATCAGTTTCTCATATTGTTATATTTCATTGCACATATTTCTGGCTTCATTAAGAAATTAGATTTGATAATTATGTGGTTTTCTCAGTCACCATTTGTGCAAATGGTACAAAAGGAAGAAGCTTTGAAACTAAACAAACTGAATTTAAATCTTAGCAGCTGCATTATTGTCTTCAATTTCTTTAAACTCTCTGAATCTTGAGTCATATACAATAAAAAATGTGATTTATTATTATGAAATGCATTGACATTGAAAATACTAACGTAGAACCTCACACATAGTCGCTGCTTCATAAATGATTACTACTTTCATGAAAAGTTTTCCTCAGAAGGTAAGCGGGATGGATGAAGGGAGGATGATGGCACATGACAATAAATGAGGTGAACAGTCAATGAATGTTCCTCTAAGGATGGTGTGAGAGAGAGGGAGGTAGCGAGAGAGAGGCAGAGGTAGAAGGAAGGAAGGGAGAGAGATGGAACAAATTTAATGGAAATTATTTGTTTAAACCAACAAAGGAATTGTATAAACCATCTTAAGAAGAGGGAATAAACTAATTGCAAACTAACAGCTTTCTAAATAGAGAAGTTGTGTTCTTCAAATGTACAGCAGTTGTGGTGCTTTAGAATTCACAAAGTGCTCTTACATTCCTTACCTTATTTGATCCACTTTCTGTGGTGTTAAGTAAACTTTTTCTATTGTCCTTATATCAGAGAACTCGAACTAAATTATGCTGCAGTTTCAAATTATCCCCAAGTCTCAGGGACTTAATCAAAAGTTTAGTTCTGGCTTGTGTTACCTGTAAATTATGGATTAAAGGCAACTGCTGGTCTTTACTCTGTGTTCTATGCTGAAGAAGCAGCCCCTGCTTGGGTCATTGCCAGTCTCAGAACAAAAAGAGAACAATGACAGAGGACATGATAGCTTCAAAAGCTTCTACTTATCAATGGCACACATCACTTCTGTTTATATTTCATTGGCAAAAGCAAACAATGCATAAGACTAAAGTCAATACATTAGGGTGTATAATCCTTTCCTAGGGAAGGGTAGAGAATATTTTGTGTAATATAATTGAATAGAGGCTCTATCCTTCTCTCCTCCAAAATAAGTTTTTAAAGAATATTATGAATTAAATAAGTACTTAAATTTTGCTAATGACATAAGTTCATATTTCACTCTGAGTTTAGATTGTAATAGATTCAAATATCCATTCATTAAGTGAGTCAGGTATGTCTTCTACAAATATGAACTCTCTCAAGAGTCTGGCTGCTGTGTGTTCATATACAAAGGCTTCAGTGTTGCTGGTCTTAAGTTGTATCATCAAAATGTTATCTGTTAAACAGACTACTCAACTATCACAAGATTTGGATAACTAAGAAACCGAATTCTAAGAATTCCTGATGTCTAAAACATGTGAAAGCTAGGAAAAGGATTGGCTTTAGAAAGAAATAGAAAAAACTAGCTTTGTCACCTCAGTAAGATCACTGCTGACATCTATTGGATGGAAAGTTAAGCAGAAAATTAAGTCAGCTTCTGAAAACTTAATGGCATGTGTTTAATTTAAAAAGTCCAGAACTAGCTATCAGTTTCATTTTGGCTATATAATTATACCTGGAAGGCATTCTCTTATGGCATTATGATGTAATTATGGCAAGTAAACTCGCAGTAATATTTTACTGAAAAACTGGCCAATCCATATGTCAGTATGCATTGAGCATTATGTGCTATGCGTTGTGATGTACATGGGAAATGATATCTAACGGCTTTCAATAATAAAGTTCTTCTTTGTACCACAAACTATATAAGATGTTTAAGTATAATGTTTCACCTTATCCTATTGTCAAAAACTATGAAAATCTGAGATTTACTATACTTGCCAGCTAACAAGTTAGCTTGCCACGGTTTCATGGAAGCTGGTAGATTAGGTTAAACTCTTGGTTCAGAAAAGATGGGTAAGTTATCACTTACAATAATAGCAGTAGATAGAGTATAAGCATTTTTTAATAAGGATTCCTAAGTCCCAACTCCCCCAGGGCTATGTGAAGAGGGCCAGAAAACAATTGCAAATGCTATACAGGTTTTGTTACAGGAGAGGAAGTCTGTGCTTAGGAAACCAAATTATTCTTTATGGCAAGGATGTCTGAGCTTTGCTGCAGAAAGAGATGCTGTCTTTATTATACTGGACAGTAGGCATTCTCATTCTTTGCTGGGGAAGTAAACACTATCATCCAAGTCTGGTCTCTATATAAACATACTTAAAATGAGAATTCAGAATAGAAGGCAGTATTTCAGTTGCCTGACTGCTAAAACAAATACTATAAAATGGATTGCTTAACAACAGGAATTTATTAGCTCACAGTTCCAGAGGAAGGAAGGCTTGCCTTCTGCAGGGTTGGTATCCTGTGGCTGGCTGGTAATCTTTGGGTTTCCTTGGCTATTCTGTCATATGCCAATGCACAGGGCAACATCTTCTCTATTCTCATCCAGGTCCTGTTGACTTACAACTACTGGCTGCCACTCATGGCTTCTCTCCCATGTCCAGTTTTCTTTGCTTGTAAGAACTTTAGCCACATTGGAATAAGGCTTTTCCTCATTCAGTTTGGGCACACTGTAATTAATAACATCTCTGAAGTTCCTATTTATAAATAGGTTTACACCCACAGAACAGGAGGATGGGACCTGAACCTGTCTTTTGTGGGGGGCGTGATTCAATTGCCCACAGACAGTAACTGCCTTTCTTGAACGATATGCAAAAACATGAGAAATCTGTGATGAATTTTCTTCCAACAATATCTGTCCCTCACTGCCACTGTGTCTTGGCTCCTGGTGAGTTTCCCCTTGAGAATGCCACTCTGTTGGCCACTCTCATTAATCTGACCAATAAAAGCTGGAACCTAACCCATCAATTTATTTCATATATCATTTAATTGAGACTACTATCAATAGGACTCTAAATAGCAGGAGTATTTGACCATTTTTCCCAAGTGGACCTAAACAGCTGAATAAATCCCATTAACCACCAGGTTCTACCTTAGAAATTCAGGCGACTGACTCCTTAAATTTCAGTTTGATGTAATCCAGCTTTAATCCAGCTGCAATAGGCTCCATTAGTGATTACACCGACTCTACCTCAACCGCAAGGAGAAAGTCTAGGGCAATTCTATTATTGACTGTCAGAAGTCGGGCCATCGAGTTACGATTGGCCTGAATGCATTCCTGTGCTCAAATGATGTTACAGATAGATCTTTTCAACTAAGTAAAGGACAAATTCCATACACTGAATGAAACTGTCCCCAGAAAGGGATCACCACTTTGTGGCTGTTTCCTGGGTAATCATCATTCAGTGACCAACGGCCTCATTAAGGGGGGTGGACCAGGAGGAAGTGAGAAAAACACAGCCAGAATTCTACTGAGTTCATTTTTGATGAGACCATTCCAATGCTCAATAATATCATATGCCTGTAGATGGAAGGGAGTCAGAAGCACCATCAAACACCTTGGTAATAAGTTCATTATTAATTGACTTTTCTGATAAAAAGCATTATCAGGCTGTAAATGGTCTGGAAAATCAAACACATTGCAGAGACGAGTTATGAGGGTCATAACTGCGGCTGGATTCAGCTGATCAGACAGGAGCCAAGCACCATATCTGGAAAAATTGTAAATATTGGCAAAGCATCACTGTTAGCCTCAAGAAGGGACCAAAGGTACGATGTAGTCCATCTATAGGAGGGCATGAGAGCCATGCCCTGCCCAGTGTGGGCTACATAACCATAAGACAAAGGGCTCAATTTTCAGTGTGGGTCACAAACCAGGTACGCCTTGGTAATCTTTGCATCAAATACATAGAGTCCTTTATTTTGTACCCAGCCTATAATGTGGAATGTGTTATTCCATTGGTACAGTGCTAAAGCAGTAATAATATACCATAAAGATAGTATAAGTTTGAGCAGTTTCATTACAATGGACCCTTATTATGGACATCTATGAGTGACTGAGTGACTGAGATGGTTCTATAAGCAGGGACGATTTATTTTCATAGTTTGTGGCCTCAAAGAGGGTTTTAAAATCTGCCAGTCTGTAGTTTTCCAAGTGGCAGACCAAACAACTGGACCATTGGCAACAGACCAAGAGCTAGTAAAAATATATAAGGTTTTCAAGGGAAGTATTACCCACCAGACAGAGAAATCACATCCATTTGTTTCTGAATAGCTGGTGCTGAGGCCAACCAGCTGCAAGAGCCTAGTGAACACCACTAGGTTTCAGCTTAGTTGTACCATTAATGAACCAAGCCCAGGCATTTAGGGAAACTTCAATGTAGTAAGGGCACTGATGAGTCATAAATTTTGCTCCAGACTGGGGAGTTGGAGATAAAGATTCCCTCAGCGCAACAGTTGTCAGTTGTTAACGTAAAGTTAAGATACCACTCAGGCCAGGCTGGATATATTCTCAAATATATCAGTTCCATTTGGCAAATGAGACTTGATGGGCTTTTCCCACCTTGTTGGTCAATTAGTCCAAGTTGATTCATGCCAGAATGGAAATATCAGCCTGGAGAATCATACGACTTTCAAGGGTTAGGTGTTCATTTTCAGCAAGAGCCCAGTAACAAAATAAGAGCTGCCTTTATGAAGGAGTGTGCCTGGTAGCCAAGCCAAGGAGGCAGCAGGTCTAAACCTGGAAGGACACCTTCAGATGGAGGCTGTCTCTCTTTGCTAGAGGGCCCAGTTAATAAAATCATCAGTCTCTGTAGCTTAAAAGGCTTTTAGAGTCATGCAGCTACAATAGTACAGAATGTGATGCAGCATGCTGGACAGCTTCCAAAGCAACCTACTGGTCTGAGTCCCACTCAAAGTATGTTGATTAGCAGGTTAGCCAGTCTAAAGCACCATGTATATGCCAGTAAGGCATACACTGTTTCCAATACCCAAAACATCTAATAAGGTGCCAAACCTCCTTTTTATTGTAATGAGGAAGTTGGAAAGTGATTTATGTGTCATGGTAGTAATTCTTTATATGTGGCTCTTTCCAGTAGAAGAATTCTCTGGCACTTCTGAGACGGAGAAGCATAAATTTATAACATGTCAATTCCTACTACACATTCACACATGGAAGCAACACGATCAATACATTGACCTAATGAAAAATGAGGCATAGACAATGTCACATTTGCTTCTTTTCCCCACATGAACTCTGCCCATAATCATTTGCTGAATTTGAGTCACTTTTCCTTCCAAAAGTACAGATAGGATAGTGACATTGGTGCCCACTGCCAACTTAGCCATGATCGTTTGAGTTCTTCACCTTTCCCAAATTCTCCAGACTACTTAGATGAGGATGTATGGCTTTCGTTTCCTCATGGGGCAGGGAGACCTTGGTCCCACCACTAATCACTTTATTCAAGATTTAGGTAGAAAAGGAGGGAGGAATCAGGGGTTCAGAAGAAGAGACTGGCTCCCCAAAAGTAAGCAACACACATTTACTTTCTGATTTGAGCAGCATATGGGTGCTCACGGCTCAATTAAATGAACTTCCGCTGTTTTAAAGTGCCAATATTGGCAGGGTCATCATTAATGATACCATCTATTTCAGCTATGGGAACCCCTTGACTTAGCAGCCACATTATTTTCCATCTAGTGGCAAGCGCTATGTGCTCTGTGCGTGACTTAGGCTTGACACTCAGAGGCTGACTTCTTTGAAGACTCCAACTTAATTCAGGACATCTGCTGCCTCATTAACAAGATAATATCTTTTGCATTTTTATCTGACTTAAACTAAAAGGCTAGGGGAGTTTTAAGGGTTGTAGGGTGGATTTTAAGAGTTTATCTTCAGTGTTTTAGCTCAGGTTCATCTGCACTGCAAACCTAATCTGGGACACACAAAAAGATGATTAGCCCAAATACTAATCAATGCCTCATCTATGGTTTTCCATGGAGGTTTGTCTGTCACAGGAAAATCTCCCAGAAATAGCCAACACTTCTTTATAGCACACAGGGCTCATCACAAAAGCTCTGAGAAATTTTACTGTCATCTTCAAAGGATCTTGGACTATAGGAATGGGTGAGCTGTAAGACACAGGTGTTTTCATTCTTCCATAATTATGCATCCTGCCCCCTTAACTCCCAAGCCAACCATCCAAAAGTTCTAACAATTTGCCTGATTTCTACCCTTGGAAGTCATTAATTTCCCACTTTTCACATGGTATGTATGCACAGTTCAGTAACCACTGCCTAGAAAAGGGAAGCACCTTCTGCCCGTATAGGACAAATCTTAGAATTTTTGCAATTGAAAAGAGAAAAAAATGACAGCTAGATTGCTGAGAAATCTTCCACAAGGAGATGTGTTAGATCACCATTTGGATAATTGTCTTGGAATTTATTATTGTAACTTAGTTTGCAATCACCTTCTCAATTCCTCTTTCTTTTACAGCAATAAAGTGGAGGAAACTTAATTGCCTAATTGACCATACAATTTGGTTTACATTTTCACTACAAATTTTCATAGACCTCCTTCCAATCCTGTTAATCAGCAAGTCTGTCAACATCCCATAGTTATCACCAAAACTAGTCATAAAGTGTTAATAGTCTGAGATGTTATCCTACTTGCAAGCTAACAAGTTAGCCTGCACAGTTTCATGAAGGCTGGCAGAAGGAACAAGAGCACTGTGTCAGAGACAAAGGATAGCTTATTACATATAGATATAGCAGTAGGTAGAATATCAGCACTTTTGGTGCTGAACCACTAAATCTTATAAGGTGACATGGAAAGGGCCATATAATACCTGTACACATAGTGGGTTTCACTCCAGAAGATGAACCTAACTCTTTTATAATGTACAGTAAGCCATACTTCTCTTTTGGTCTAGAGAGAGACATTATCTTAATAAAGATAATGGACAATAAGTATGCTTGCCTTTTGCTATATAGGGAGACACTATCTATATTCCATAATGAAAGGCAGACAGTGTCTTGCTTATAAGATGCAGCTGTAGCTCCCAACAGCTATAAAGGTAAATATTGTTATTCCTACATTAAAGATCAACAAATTGAAATCCAGGAAATCAATGTGAGCTTTTTGCATCATACAATAAGGGTGGAGACAGGTATCAAACATACTTCCAGATGATTCAAAGTTAATTCTGTCTCTATTGTCTCTTTAAGACAATGCCCCTTTATTTGAGGTACAACAATGAGAATGGGATTTAAAATAGGGTTATTGAACTGGAGTAATTTATGATTGAGCAAGAAAGAAAGCGGGACTTTACTTTGGCCTTGATTCCAGGTTAATTTGGATATACAGACAGATTGAAAAGGCCTTTTGTTAAAGGGATGGCAATGATTAGGATGTGTGAGAGGAGCACTGAGAAAATGAACATCTGAACTAGATGGAAAGGAGGGTGCATGCATGTCAGAGAGAAGTATAGGATAAAGAATTAAAGATGTAGTACTTTTTAATTCCAGCTTCTGGTAATGGCTGAGACACTTAGTCACAATAGCTTTCCTACATGTATCAATTATAAAGCATGGACAACATATTTTTTTGAAAACCCAACTCTTTGAAGTTACTACAGAACAACAAAAAAAAAACAGTTAGAACTAGACTGTACCTTGAAGATGAACTAAAAGCCACAAGATCAACAAGTCTGAAGCCTATAGCCTTAATTCTTTGAGGTATCAGAGGACCAGAAAAGTCAGATAGTTGGGGGAAGGAGAAATCTGTAAGGGAGAGAGCAGCAGAGGGAGTGAGCTCCCAAATCAGTTTCTAAGAGTCAGTCAGATCTTGTCTGTTTATTATGTATGCATACACAGGGGAGAAACTAAGGAACTCAGTGGAGCATGAAAGAACTAAGTAGAGATTTCCGCTGCTGCTGACAGTAGGGTATATAGAGTTTGGCATCTGAGTCCAACCAAATTATCTACCTGTGAGGAGAAAACTATAAAAATCATTCTTCAGGAATGCAACACAATCTAAAATCGAAAATGTACTATTTTTAATATCTAATACAACTGAAAATAATCAAACATGGAAGACACAGAAAAATGTGACCTATTATATGCAAGGAAAAAAAATCAGTAGAAATTGACCCTGAGATAATATAGATCTTGAAATGAATAAAGAGCAGCCATTAAAAATATGTTTCAAGACATAAAGAAAAATACATACATAATTATTGAACAAATGAAGAATCTTGGAGAAACAGAAACTATAAAGAACATCAAATGGAAATTATAGAAATGAAAAGGAAAATAACTGAAACAAAAAATTCACTGGATGAACTTAAGAGCAGATTGCAGAAATCAAAAGAATGAATCTAAAGACAGGTAAGTAGAAATTATCCAATCTGAAGTAAAAAGATTA
>PVIY010048505.1:0-17281 GCA_004026745.1 Myrmecophaga tridactyla
ACTATCATCCTCACAATAAGAGAAACAGAACAAACTGAAAATCAATAGCACATCAGAACTGAGGTCACAGAGCAAACCACCACACCACAATTTAGAGAGTCAGGAGAAAACAGAGAACCACAGCTGACAGATGTATCCGAAAAGCAGTAGCCATTGGAGCTGGTAAATGGGTAAAGACACTTAAATGGAAATTATGATGAATAAATGGGTTCTGAGTATGGACTACCTTGAGAGTTAACAACTCCTAGGGGTCCAGTCTGAGGGGGAGCTGGTGATCACTCTTGTGGGAACCCAAGCAGGTTCTCACAGTGAAGAACAGAGAAAAATTCCCCTGCCTTTTAGAGAAGTCACAAACTACTAAAATCAAAAATGAGAGAGGGATCATCATTACTGATGCCATGGACATTAAAATTATAATAAAAAAAATTATGAACAACTCCATGCCCACAAATCTGAAAACTTAAATGAAATTGACCAATTCCTTGTAAGGCACAAACTATCAAAATTAAAAAGCGTATAATCTGAATAGGCTTATACTTATTAAAAAAGCTGAATCAATAACTAATAAAAAAAGAAAGCATCAGGCACAAATGGTTTCACTAGCAAATTCTATCAAACATTTATGGAAGAAATGATACCAAATTCTCTAAATCTCTTCCAGAAAAGAGAAGAAGAGGAAACATTTCTAAACTAATATTATGAGTCCAGAATTACGCTAATACAGAAACCAGATAAAGACATTACAAGAAAGAAAATTACAGAACAGTATCTTATAACACAAATGCAAAAATGTTCCACAAAATATTAGCAAATTGAATCCAACAATGTATAAAAATAATTATACATCAGAACCAAGTGGGATTTAAAGCTGGCTCAACATTTGAAAATCAATTAATGTAATTCATCACTTCAACAGGCTAAAGGAAAAAAAAACCATATGATTATATCAGTAGAGACAGAAAATCATTTGAGAAAATCCAACCCATATTAATGAAAAAGACTCTCATCAAACTTGGAATAAAAAAACATCTATACAAAACCTACAGGTAACTTAGTATTTACTGGTGAGAAGCGATTCTTCCAATGACTGGGAACAAGGAAAGTTAGTCTCCTCTTACCATGCTTTTGCAACATCTTACTGGAAATCTAAGGTAATGCAATGAGAAAAGAAAATGAAATAAAAGGTATAGAGATTGGGACAAACTATTAAAACTGTCTTTGTTCCCAGATAATGTGTTTGTCTGTGTAAAAATTCCCAAAGAATCTACCAAAAAAAAAAAATCCCTTGGAACTAAGAAGCAAGGTTGCAGGATGCAAGGTTAACACAAAAGTCAACTGTTTTCCCAATACCAGCAATCAACAATTAGAACTTGCAATGCCAGGCAGTGCAATGGTGGCTCAGTGGCAGAATTCTTGCCTGCCATGCCAGAGACCCAGGTTCGATTCCTGGAGCCTGTCCATGCCGAAAAACAAACAAACAAAAAAACACACTGCCGTTTACATTAGCACCAAGAAAATAAAATACTTAGGTATAAATCTAACAAAATAACAAAATATGTAAAAGATCTATATGACGAAAACTATAAAATTTTGATGAAAGTAATAAAATAAGACCTAAATCAATGAATATGATCCATGTTCATGGACAGGAAGACTCAATATTGTTAAAAGGCTAATTAGTAACAATGTGATCTATAGATTCAATGCAATTACAATAAAAATCCCAGCAAGTCTTTTGTGGCTATCAACAAACTGGTTCTAAAGTTTATATGAGAAGGAAAAATATCCAGAGTAGCCAATATAACACTAAAGAACAAATTTGAAGGCTTGGCTGTATCCAATCTCAAGAGTTATTTAAAAAGCTACAGTAATCAAGACAGAATGGTATTGGTAAAAGTATAGACAGATTATCAATGAAACAATGGAGAGCCCAGAAATATACCTACACAAATATTTGACTGATAAAGGAGCAAAGGCAATTAATGTAGAAAAGACAGTCTTTACAGCATGAGGGCAGAACAATAGACATCCATGTGCAGAAAAATGAATCTAGACAGACCTTACACCTTTCACAAAATTAACTAAAAATGGATCAAGACGTAAATACAAAATGCAAAACTATAAAATTTCTAGAAGCTAACATTGGACATATAGGTGACCTTGGGTTTGACAATGAAATTTTAGCTATACCACCAAAAACACGACCCATGAAAGAAAAATTGGTAAGTAAAAGGAAGGAAATAATGAAGGCTAGAGCAGAAATTAATGAAATAGAAAATAGAAAACAATATAAAAATCAACAGAACCAGAAGTTCGTACTTTGAAATGGTCAACAAAACTGACAAACCTTTAGCTAACTATTTACAACAGAATCAAAGAGAATAAAAATACTTAGTAATAAATTTAACTAAAGAAGTGCGAAACTTATACTCTGAAAACTACAGACATCATTGAAAAAAATTCAAGACCTAAATAAACTGAAAAAACATCCAATGTTCCTGGATGAGAATAAGTGATACTTTTACATGGCAAGTTGATCTACGATTCAATATAAATCTCAATCAAAATCCCAACATGCCTCTTTCCAGAAATCGACAAGCTGATCCTAAATGCATATGGAAATTCAAGGAACTCAAAAGAGCCAAAACAATCGTGAAAAAGAGGAACACAATTGGAGGATTCACACTTCCCAGTTTCAAAACTCACTATAAAGGTTCAGTAATCAAAACTGTGTGGTACTAGCATAAGGACAGACATATAAACAAATGGGGCAGAATTGAGATAAATCCTCATATTAATGGTCAATTGATTTTCTAAAAGTTACTAAGACCATTCAACCAGTGTTGCTGGGACAACAGGATATCCACCTGCAAATGAATGAATTTGGACCCTTGCCTCATGCCACATATAAAAATGAACTCAAAATGGATTAAAGACCTAAATGTAAGAATTAAAACTACTAACCTCTTAGAAGAACACAAAGGCATAAAATCCTCATAACTTGGATTAGGTAATGGCTTCTTATATATAAGAAAAACATAAGCAACAAAAGATAAAATAGATAAATTGGAATTCATCAAAATAAAAGACATTTGTACTTCAGATGATACTACCAAGAAAGTGAAAAGACAACCCACAAGTGTAAGAAAATATTTACAAATCATATATCTGATAAGGGTCTAGTATCGAGAATATCTAAAGACTGTTATAACTCAACAAAAAATATTAATAACCCAATTTAAAAAGGCACAAAGGATCTGAATAGACATTTCTTCAAGGGAGATATACAAATAGCCAATAAGCACCTGAAAAGACACTCAACATCATTAGCCATTATGGAAATGCAAATCAAAACCATAATGTGACACCTCCTCACCTCTACTAAGATGACTACCAAAAAAAAAAAAAAAAACTCAACTGGATAATAATAATTGTTGGCCATTCCTGGTGCCTGCCCATGCCAAAAACAAAACAAAACAAACAAACAAAAAATGTTGGCCAGAATATGGAGAAATTGGAACCCTCATACACTGTTGCTAAGAATGGAAACTGATTCAGCCACTGTAGAGAAGTATGGCAGTTCTTCAAAACCTTAAACATAGAAATTGTCATATGACCCTGCAATTCCACTCCTAGGTATATAACTAGGAGAATTTAAAATATATGCTCACTCAAAAACTTGTACATGAGACTTCTGGGGATATTGGCAGAATAGGAAGCTGCAGTACTTAATCGTCCTAAAGAAACAGCTAGGGAAACTGACCAAAACAACTGTTCTGGGGCTCCAGAGGCCACAGGAACATTGTACAGCATCCAGGGAGAAGTGGGATGAAGAAGCTAAGACACTGTGGTAAAAAAAAAACTGTGCAGTGGCCCAAGGTCAAGGCCCCCTTGTAAACAGAAATAAGACCCCGGGCACATAATGGCTGCTTAACAAGGATAACGGTTGAGAAAATAAACAATCTCCCTGAAGGAAGAAGAATGTAATTAGAGATGTAAAATGACACTGATTGTGTCATAGTCATAAACATTAATCTTAGTAAAACATCAGGTCTTAAGCACCTTTAATGATTATATTAGAGACCCTATGTCTTCATACTATATGGAATAAAATCATGTACATATTGCCTCCTGCACTCCAGTCCTTTGCAGTGCGCTATCCATCTGGATCAGCCACCACTGGAGAATCTCTTCTGTTTGTAGGTCTTAATAAATCTATGTCTACTTCTGTGCATGGCATGTTTTTTGGTCTCATAGCAGCACCAGCCCATACTTTGTACAAACTTGGTCTGAGCCTGAACAAACTGTGAGTAAAGCACTCAGCAGTAACTGCCAGCACCCAATCCCTGCCTCTTGAGGCTAGCTGCCTTTGGTCCAGACCTTGGTTGGCTGCTGCAACTGGAGAGGGATGTGAAACCCCTTTCCCAAAGAATGGGAAGAGAGAGAATTTGACCTCCAGAGTAAACTCATCAAGATGCCCAGACATCAATTAAAAAATTACAAGCCACACTAAGAAACAGGAAGATATGGCCCAGTCAAAGGATCAAATTAAAACTTTGGAGGAGAAATAGACTTTGGAAAAATTAATCAATGATATTCAAACAAATATCCTAAATCAATTCAAGGAGATGAAGGAAATTATAGTTAGAGAGATAAAGGATATTAAAAAGGTACTGTGTGAGCATAAAGAAGAATTTGAAAGTATAAAAAAGAAACAAAATAGAAATTATAGGAATTAAAGGTACAATCAAAAATATTGAAATATACTACAGACATACAACAGTAGATTTGGACAGACAGAAGAATCAGTGAACAGGAACACAGGACAATCAAAATCTTAAAGACAGAAGAACAGATAGAGAAAAGAATGGAAAAAAATGAACAGGGTCTCAGGGATTTGAATGACAGCATGAAGTGCACAAACATACAGCCATGGGTATCTCAGAAAGAGAAGAGAAGAGAAAAGGGGCAGAAAGAATAGTTGAGGAAATAATGGCTGAAAATTTCCCAACTCTTGTGAAAGACATATATATATATATATATATATATATATATGTCCAAGAAGCACAACATAATCCAAACAGAATAAACCCTCAAAGACCTACTCCAAGAAACATACTTACCACAATGTCAAATGTTAAAGATAAAGACAGAATCTTGAAAGCAGCAAGAGAAAATCAATTTGCCACATATAGGAGAAGTGAAATAAGATAAAGTGCCGATTTCTCACCAGAAACCAATGAGGTGAGAAGACAATGGTATGATATATATTTAAGGCACTGAAAGAGAAAAACTGCAAGCCATAAATTCTTTATCCAGCAAAACTGTCTTCCAAAATGAGGGTGAGTTTAAAATATTCACAGATAAAGAGAAACTGATATAGTTCATCAACAAGGGGGCAGTCCTACAAGAAATACTAAAGGGAGTTCTACAGGCTGAAAGAAAAACACAGCAGAGAAAGGCTTAGAGGAGAGTGTAGAAAGGAAGATTATCAGTGGGGGTAGGGGGGAAAAGAGAAAAAATAAGATATGATATATAAAAACCAAAGGATAATATGGTTGAAGCAAGTAATGCCTTCACAATAATATTAAATGTTAATGGATTAAACTCCCCAATCAAAAGACACAGAGTGGCAAAATGGGTAAAAAAAAAAAAAAAAAGAGTATAAACCATCCATATATTGTCAACAAGAGACTGACCTTAGACACAAGGGCACAAATAGGTTGGAACTAAAGGGTTGGAAACAGGTATAAAAAAGAGCTGGGTAGCTATATTGATATTGGTCAAAATAGACTTTAAGTGCAAAAATGTTATAAGAGACAAAGAAGGACACTATATATATTAATAAAAGGGGCAGACCACCAGGAAGAATTAAAAATCATAAATATTTATGCACCTAATCAAGGTGCCATAAAATACATGAGGCAAACACTGAAAAAACTGAAAGGAAAAATAGATGCCTCCACAATAATGTTGGAGAATTCAATATGCCACTCTTATTGATAGATAGAAAATCTAGACATGGGATCAATAAGGAAACAGAGAACTTGAATATTATGATAAATGAACTAGACCTAAAGACATACGTAGAATATTGCACCCCCAAACAGCAGGATATACATATATCTCAAGTGCTCATGGATGATTCTCCAGACTAGACCACATGTTGGGTCACAAAACAGGTCTCAATAAATTTTAAAAGATTGAAATTATAGGGGTACAAGGGTAGTTCAGTGGTAGAATTCTCGCCTGCCATGTGGGAGACCCAGGCATTTCCCAAAAAACAAATAAACAAGCAAACCAACAAACAAAAAACCAATCAAACAAAAATTCAACAAATGGTACTGCAATAATGAGATACATGGAAAAAGAATGAAACGTGACCCCCACCATACAGCATACAAAAAAAAAAAAGATTGAAATTATACATATCTCTTTCTCTGACCATAAAGTAATGAAGCTGGAAATCAATAACAGGCAGAGAAATGTAAAATTCACAAATATTTGGAGGTTAAACAATACACTCAATCAGTGGGTCAAAAAAGAAACTGCAAGAGAAATCAGCAAATATCTCAAATGAAAATGAGAAAACAACACATCAAAACTTAGGAGTGTAGTAAAGGCAGTGATGAGAGGGAAATTTAGAGCCCTAAATGACTACATTAAAAAAAGAAGTAAAAGAAGAAAACAACTGCACACCTGGAGGGACTAGAAAAACAACAGCAAACTAATCCCAAAGCAAGCAGAAGGAAAGAAATAACAAAAATTAGAACATAAATAAATAAAATTGAGAATTAAAAAAGGGGAGAATTAACAAAACCAGAAGTGGGTTCTTTGAGAGGAACAATAAAATTGACAAACCTCAGCTAGACTGACAGAACAAAAAAGAGAAGATGCAAATAAAATCAGAAATGAGAGGGGGATATGACTGTAGACCCCACAGAAAAAATCATAAAAGGATTCTATGAACAACTGTATGCCAGCAAATTAGGCAACCTAGATCAAATGGACAAATTCCTAGAAACAAAGAAAGTATAGTGACTGTAGAATAAATAAATTCTTATGAAATAGATAGATATTCCTTTTTCAGTTTTTGGTGTATTGGAGTTGCTAGAGGGAAATAGCTGAAACTGTTGAACTGTAATCCAATAGCCTCGATTCATGAAGATGATTGAATAACTACAGAGCTTTTAAAGTGTGAATGTGTGAGTGTGAAAACCTGACACTCCCTTTATCCAGAGTATGGACATAAGAGTAAGAAAAGACAAAATAAAAATAATAAACAGTGGTGGGGGGGGAATGGAGGGCATGAGATGTTTGGGGTGTTCTTTTTTACTTTTATTTTTATTCTTATCTTTATTGTTTTTGGAGTAATGAAAATGTTTGAAAATCTTTTGCAATGATGAATATACAGCTATATGATGATACTAATCGTACACTTTGGATGATTATATCTCAATTTTAAAAATCATTGGGAAAAAACAAAAAAAATACAATACATCAACAGACCAATCACAATCAAAGAGACTGAACTAGTCATCACAAACTTCCCAAAAAAGAGACCCCTAGGACCAGATGGATTTACATCTGAATTCTACCAATCATTCCTAGAAGAATTAATGCCAATTCTGCTCAAACTCTTCCAAAATAACAAAGAGGAGGGAACACTACCTAACTCATTCTATGATGCCAATATCACCCTAATACCAAAGCCAGATAAAGAAGTTACAAGAAAAGAAAATTAGAGACCAATTTCTCTAATGAATACAGATGAAAAACTCCTCTACAAAATACTTGCAAGTCAAATCCAATAGCATATTGAAAGAATTATACACCATAATCAAGTAGGTTTTATTCCAGGTATGCAAGGGTGAGTAAACATAAGGAAATCAAATAATTTAAAACACCACATTAACTAACTGAAGAGGGAAAAAAACACATGATCATCTTGATTGACACAGAAAAACACTTGACAAAATCCATTATCCTTCCTTGATAAAAGCACTTTAAAAAATAGAAATAGAAGGAAACTTCCTTACCATGATAAAGGGCATATATACAAAAAAAACCCCACAGATAACATCCTACTTAATGGTGACATACTGAAAGCTGAACAAGACAAGTTTGCCCACTGTTACCACTGATGTTCAGCATCATACTAGAAGTTCTAGCTAGAGCACTTAGGCAAGAAAAAGAATTAAAAGTCATCCAAAATGGAAAGGAAGAAGTAAGTCTTTCATTATTTGCAGGTGGCATGATTCTCCACATAGAAATTCTAAAAGAAATCTACAACAAAGATACTAGACCTAATAAATGTGATAAGCAAAGTGGTGGGATACAAAAATCAGCATGCAAAAATCAGTAGTGTATCTACACACTAGTAATCAGCAGGCTGAGGAGGAAATCAAGAAAAAAATTCCATTTACCATAGCAACTAAAAGAATCAAATATCTAGGAATAAATTTTACTAAGGATGTAAAGGATTTATACCCAGAAAACTATAAAACTTTGCCAAAAGAAAGCAAAGACCTAAATAAGTGGAAGAATATTCTGGGTTCATGGATTGGAAGACAAAATATCATTAAGATGTCAATTCTATAAATTGATTTATAGATTCAATGCAGTCCCAAACAACATTCCAACAGGCTACTTTGCAGAAATGGAAAAGACAAAAAGACATTATCAAATGGAAAAGACATTATCAAATTTGGAAGGGTAAGGGGTCCTGAATAGCCAAAAACATCTTGAAAAAGAATGCAACTGGAGGACTCTCATTTCCTGTCTTTAAAGCATATTGCAAGCTACAGTAGTCAAAAGAGTATGGTGTTTGACTAAATAATAAAAAGCCAACCATTCAATTAAAAAATGGGCAAACAACATTGGGAAACAACAATGGGAAAAATAGACATTTTTCCAAAGATGATATATAAATGGCATAAAGCACATGAAAAGATGCTCATCATCACTAGCTATTGGGGAAATGCAAATCAAAAATATGAGATATCATTTCATACCTACTAGAATGGTCACTATTAAAAAAACAGAAATATAGTGTTGGCGAGTATATGGTTAATTAGGAACACGTATTCACTGTTGGAGAGAATGTAGAATAGTTCAGTCATCATGGAAGACGGTTTGGCATTTCCTCAGGCACCCAAGTATAGAACTGCCATATGATCTGGCAATCCTGCTACTAGATGTGTGTATATATATATATATATATATATATATATATATATATATATATATATATATATATATACACGCAGAAGAATTGAGAGCAGGGGCTCAAACAGATATTTGCACACTGATGCTCATGCGACATTATTCACAATTGCTAAAAAATGGAAGCAATTCAAAGTGTCCACCAATAGATGACCGGAAACATAAAATGTGGTATACATATATTATGGAATATTATTCAGCTGTAAGAAGGAATGAAGTCCTGATGCATATGACAACATGAATGAACCTTGAAAACATTATGTGGAGTGAAATAAACCAGACACAAAAGGACAGATATTGTGCGATCTCACTGATATGAAATAAATAGAATAAGCAAACTCATAGAGTCAGAATCTAGAATATCAGTTACCAGGGGATAGAATGTGGATAGAGAATGGGGAGTTAATGCTTATTTGTGCAGAATTTCTATTTGGGTTGATCGTAAATGTTTAGAAATGAATAGTGGTGATGGTAGAACAGTATCATCAGTGTAATTAACAGTGCTGTATTATGTTGGTGAATGTGGTTGAAAGGGGAAGTTTTGGGTCATGTATGTTACTAGAAGGAAATTTAGAAGATAAAACATGGGCTTATATAACACAAGGAACCCTGGTTGTGGATGATGGACTATGGTTAATAGTGCAAATATAAGAATGTTCTTTCATGAGTTATAACAAATGTAAGTCATGATTACAAGGTATTAATAATAAGTGGTATATGGTAAAAATAAAATATACTTAATATAAATTATCAACTATAATTAACAGTAATACTTTCATATTCTTTCATCAGTTATAACAAAGGTACTACATTATGGAAAGTGTCAACAATAGGGTGGGTAATATATAGGAATGTTTTATATTTCACACGACTTTTCTGTAAACCTACAAGCTTTCTAATAAAAAAAAAATAACAATAATTTTTTTTAAGAAACCTTTAGGCTAAGTGAAAGAAACTAGACACAACATACTACATATTGTATGATTCCATTTATATCAAATGTAAATATAAATAAATTTATAGAGACAGAATTAAATTAGTATTTATGTAGGGTTGGGCAAGGATAGGGGGATTGAGGCATGACTGCCAACATCATCAGTCATTAGGAAAATGCAAATAAAATCTCAATTAAATACCACTTCACACCAACTAGGATGGATGTAATTTAAAAAGATCAATAGTAACAAGTAAAAAGTGTCAGTCAGGATGTGGAAAAAATGAAACACTCGCACACTACTAGTGGAAATATACACTGGTGAAAACTCTTTGGGACACAATCCGGCAGTTTTTCTAAGGGTGAAACAGAGTTATTAAATGACTCAGCATTTCTACCCAGCAGTTCCAGTCGTAGTATCTACCCATGAGAACCGAAAACATATGCATACACAAAACGTGAATGTGAACGTTCTCAGCAGCACTATTCATGATCTATATGTCCATCAGCTGGTGAATAGATGAACAGTATATGCTATCCATTCAATGGAATATTATTTGGCAATAAAAAATGAAGGCCTGCTACATCCTAGAACATGAATGAACCTTGAAAACATTATGGTAAGTGAAAGAAGCCAGACACAAAAGCCATATGTTGTAATATTTCATTTCAATGAAATGTCCTGAATAGACAAATCCAAAGTGGTAAAGTATTTTAGTGGTTGCCTTGGGCTGCTAGAGTTGGGGGGAAATGTCAAATAACTACAAATGGGTACAGGGTTTGTTTGAGGGGTGATGAAAATGTTCTAAGATTTATTGTGATGATGGTTGCACAACTCTGTGAATATACTAAAAACCACTTAACTGTACACTTTAAGTAGGTAATTTGTATGGTATGTGAATTAATTCTCAATAAAACTGCTGTATAAAAAAAGAAATGGCAATGTTCTATTTCTTAAACTGGATGGTAAGTACATGGGTGTTCATTTTATAATTCTTTAAATTTGTGTTTAGATTATTCTCTTTGTAGGAATAATATATATCTTTTAAAATTTTTATTAATAAAACCAATCAAAATAAAATATGAACATTCTTGTTTTTCATCATATAGTTGTATATTCATCATCATGATCATTTCTTAGAACATCTGCATCAATTCAGAAAAAGAAAACAGAAAAAAAATTCATACATACCATATCCCTTACCCCTCCCTTTTATTGATCACTAGCATTTCAATCTACTAAATTCATTTTAACATTTGTTCCCCCTATTATTTCTTTATTTTCAATCCATATGTTTTACTCATGTGTCCATAAGGTAGATCAAAGAAGCATCAGACACAAGGTTTTCACAATCACAGAGTCACACTGCAAAAGCTATATCATTATACAATCATCTTCAAGAAACATGGCTACTGGAACACAGCTCTACATTTTCAGGCAGTTCCCTACAGCCTCTCCATTATATCTTAACTAACAAGGTGATTTCTATTTAATGCATAAGAATAACCTCCAGGATAACCTCTCGACTCTGGAATCTCTCAGCCATTGACACTTTATTTTGTCTCATTTCACTCTTCCCCCTTTAGGTCGAGAAGGTTTTCTCAATCCCTTGGTGCTGAGTCCCAGCTCATTCTAGGATTTCTGTCCCACATTGCCAGGAAAGTCCACTCCCCTGGGAGTCATGTCCCATGTAAGAGGGAGAAAGCAATGAGTTTGCTTATCGTGTTGGCTGAGAGAGAGAGGCCACATCTGAGCAACAAAAGAGGTTCTCTTGGAGGTGACTCTTAGGCCTAATTTTAAGTAGGCTTAGCCTATCCTTTGCAGGGTTAAGTTTCATTCTTTGTAGGAATAAAATATATTTTAATAATACATTGACATACTTGGATTCCAAATCTGCTCAACCACTTAACAGCTATGAGTTCTTTGGCAGGTTGCTTAACCTAAGCCTTCCAATATTTTATCTGTAAAGCAGAGTTGGTAATAATATAGTAACTCCCTCATAGGCTTTTATATCACGTGCCTGGCACATTGTCAATACTATTATTATTTGATGGTAGCTATAAGCAGTTGAGCCACTTGCCAAAATAATTCAGAGTCATGGCTACTCTTTAAATTCCAACTTCCATATTTGCTATTCCACAGGAGTTGAAAACTTGGACCAGAGAAATAAAATTGACTTCTGAGTAGGATGTACTAAATTCTATCTTTAAAATGTCCTTACATATATACATACAGCTCTATTATACCAATGAAACTCTCAACAAACCAGGACAAAAAAAAAAAGTGAACACAACATTTCTATCGCTTCTGAAGGTTGGTAAATGAACAGAACATTACGACGTCTAAAGGGTGGTGCCAACTTGTGCTCCAGCTCAACTCTGCGAGTTCAGGTCTAGACCAGATGAAGAGCAGACAATTATTTTCAGTCTTAGACAACCTACAGAATCCATACCCATTCTGAATCTAGTCTCCAGATTGAGAAATAAGAGCCTCTGTGTATTGGGCTTGCTATGTCCCACCTGAAATTCTGTTATATGACTCGCAAGTTAAATCTACATCTTCAAGCCCACTGTGCAATTTTCCACCCAGATGAATGTGTCAATAAATGTGTTAGGGATGGATAGCCAGGGGTCAAAGAGGAGTAGGTGAGCTTTAATGTGTATCCAGCTTCCTTGCAAAGACTTATTCTTAAAAGAGATGCTATCCTATATTCCTCCACAAAGTTGACACAATTTATATTCATATAAAATTATTATCAGAGCCTTTCCTTAAAGTACCTGACATACAATTCACAGAAAGTATAAGTTTCCTGCCCCTTTCCCTACCTATATCTGCCTCTTAGCCAAGCCACTGCCTGGGACTCCCTGTACCAGCAAAGTAAAAGCAGAAAGTTGAACACAGACAGTTTAGCTATTTGCTAGCAACACAGATAAAACACTCATTGGCACAGGGAAAGGCTAAACCATTGGATTTAAATAAAGTATTGCTTCCCAGGAAAGGCTTCCCAGATATTCCCCACTAGACTAAGTTGATATTACTTTTTGAAATCTCACAGCATGCTTTTAAGTATGCTTTTGTAATAAACACTTTTATAATGTTTTATTTAAATTCTGTATTTCCTTCAAGATTCTATGCTCTATGAGGGGAGGAACCTTGTCTTTCTTGTTCACTATTTTATCCCCATCAGCTAGCACAGGGCCTGCAACACAGTAGGTGTTCAATAAATTTTTTGTTAGATGAATAAATGATCAATCCATGTAACAAGGACTCAACTCTTGAGTCACAAACAGGGATAATCAAAAGTTCAACCAGAGGCCTTGGATTTCTAAATGAGATAGGTGGTCCTAGGAAAGTCTAATTTGGGAAACAGTAATGGTTTACCTGTGCTGGGTGAGCACATTTACAGCTGAAGGATGATTTGCACAATAAGCCAGATACATTGATTTAAAATGTGGCATGAGGCTCAATAGACATCCTCCTACTTTGTGTTGGTTTTCTGGAAACCTGTAAGGAAAACAAAGAATGTAAAATAGGAAACAGAAGGTAAAGTAAGATGATTCCAACTAAATGCAACAGCCTGTTAATGTTTTTAAAAAGTTAAAAGAGAAATGATATTATAACTATGTTATCAATGAAATTCAAGTTTTGGACCACTGCTTTGAACTCTAGCCACCAAACATAGTTCTATTAGGTAGGGTCAGATATTTACTTGGGTTTAGCAGGTAGAATTTTTTTTTAATTTTCATATTCATATTTAGCTGGGCACACTGAAAATACTCTTGACTGATTCATATGAAGTTCAAGTATAGACAAAATTGATTGGATCTAAAGATGACATGTCACAAACGAATATAGCATCTTCTTGGTGGCTTGGTGGTGGCTAGGCAGGATGGCCTTGAGGTTTGTTTCCATTTTTTAAATTACGAGTTACTCATTTTCACTGTAGAAAAATGAGGAAAGCACAATAAGCAAATATTACACAGAATCCTAACGTACAGAGATGTCTACTATAACAATTTTGCCATATTCCTTCGACTTTTTTCTACATATTCATCTACAAAATCAAAATCATAAAGATTACAACATCTAGTTTGCACTCGGCCTTTTTCACTTGGTGAACATTCTTCCATATCAATAATCTAGATCCCTACTGGCCTTTGGAGTGGCTCCTCAAATCTCCTTTAGTTCAGGCTCTCTCCATCTTACCTCCCTGGACATTGATCTGTGCCTCACAAAGCACAAGAAACAGCAATCACCTCAGTTTCCCCTTAGACAATATAAGACTCCAATTTCTCTACCATAAGCTGCTTGGAGAATTCATCCTGGTACAAAAACGTGCTGCCTGATGATCATTACAGTACCCTCTGTAGTATGTAAATACACACCTCCCAACCTAGCAACCTATCAAATAGGTGTTGGGGTTCATATAAAGATATACTGTTCCTTTCCCCACTTTCTCTGTGTTACAATTCTGAACATAATAGATATGACACCAGGAATGATTAACAAGAAAAGGATAGATAAGCCTGTGCAACTGAATGAACAGACCCATTGATTTTTTTCAAATAATTGGCGGTGTACAAAAGAAATTATCTAATCAGGATCTATGGTCTATTAAGATCTCCTGTGTCTCTTATACTAACCAGAAGCAGTAAACTGTTGTGATTTTTCAATAAATCTGAAATAGTTTCCTGGGTGTAGAGTCCCGATACACAACTGGTGGCCTGACACTGACCATCACCACCCAGTGCATTCTCTCTGTATTGTTACCTTGTTCTGAAATAATGTCTCAAAGTTTCGTGACCAAGGCATGAATATAAATTACCTTTATCTAAATCAACAGAAAGAAAATAATGACAGCAATCAAAAAGCAATGTTGTTGACTATTCTAATGGCAACATGAGGCACTTACTTTGAACATTCTTCCAAGGCTTGGCAGAGCGTCTGTTGAAATGAGCATACTTCTTCAAAGTTTCCCAGTAAGGATGTAAACTCCACAGTACTCAGACTGAAAACAATATATGTAGTTTCAGTGACCAGAACTTGAGGGTGATTCTAATCTAGTTACTTAGCTTGCTAACATCTGCACAATAGCATAAGGGAAGCAACCTATACAGTTTAATCTTGCTTTTTAAGTTACACCAATTCTGTGGTCTTAAGCAACTTTCTTAAGCTTCCTTTTTGTATAATAAGAATAATGATCTGAAGAAAATGAGAGAGTTATAAGGGGCATTTGGGTATTTTATAAAGCAAAGACTAAATAAATAACAATAGCTAATTATTTCAATAGATAAAATACATCATAGGTGGAAATGGGTGTAAAAACTTTTGACTATCTTCCTCTAGAGAAACTGGGGACATAATTGAAGGGTATTATATGGGCTTATAAATGTACAGGGAAAATAGCAAATCCAGTTTCTCCTAAACTAAAGTGCTCATAAGTCAACTAAAGGAAATCTTCAGGAAATAAAGTAGGAAGGAAAATAGTACTGATATATACATATATTTGCGGAGGGGGGCAGTGGTGATGGAGTGGCATCAAGTAATGGCACACTGAACAATTTTACCCAGGGCCTCTGTACTAAGAATGTTCTCAGCCGTTCTTCCCCTACCAAACAGCATGTGATAGTAACAAGAGCTAACACCCATATAGCTTTTACACTGATATAAATGTTTTACAAATAATTCATTTTAACCCCACAACAATTCTGTGAGCTATCTCCATTTGAAGGTGAGGAAAACCAGGCACACAGAGGTGAAGAAAATCACTCAAAGTCACAAAGTCAGTGAATGGCAAAGCTAGGATTTGAACTGAAACAGCCTGACTCCATATTTTACTTTGAGGGAGAAACTTTTCTGAAGATCTGCTAAAAAGGCCACTGTCTGCCACATGTTCTTTCCCCCTGCAAATATAACAAATCTAGGGGAATAATTCCAAGAGAGTAATTTTTGCTGACTAATAAAGAAAGGGAAGACCCAAACAAGCATTACTAGTAACCACTAGAGTTTAAAAAGCCCCAAACTCCTCTGCTATAATGTCCTCCTGAACCACGAGCTGGAAAGCCCCTATTTTGGGTGTCAAAAGCAAAACCTTCAGCCAGCCAGCCAGCTTCCCTGGCTGTTCCTTTCTTATAACAGCAAGAACCTGACTCTTAATTTCGTTGGTAACAGAGACCATCAGAAGATAGAAATAGGGTAAGATATTGGGTAATTGGAGCTGAAGGGATACAGATTGTGCAACAGGACTGAATGTAAAAACTCAGAAATGGACAGCACAATACTACCTAACTGTAATACAATTATGTTAAAACACTGAATGAAGCTGAATTTGAGAATGATAGAGGGAGGAGGGCTGGGGGCACAAATGAAGTCAGAAAGAAAGATAGACGATAAAGACTGAGATGGTATAATCTAGGAATGCCTAGAGTATATAATGATAGTGACTAAATGTACAGATTTAAAAAATGTTTTTGCATGAGGAAGAACAAAGGAATGTCATTACTGCAGGGTGCTGAAAAAAGATGATAATTAATAGTTTTAAATTTCAACTTATGTGTGAGACTAAAGAAAAAAATGTTTATTTGGTACAAAATTTATATTGTGACTAGTACATTTCCTAATATAACTTATGTAGACAGCTTAATTGAATACCATAAGTACATGGAACCTTGAGTAGGACATGAGATTTTGTTGGTTTGTCCAGAGTGATGGCCTGATAAATCCTAGAGTGCTTTGAATAGTGAATAAAAAAAGTATTTGCAAAGTCCTCTTCGGGGAATGGTGAGAAAGGGGGAAAATCCAACATCCCCAAGTTGAATTCTTGATATTCTCACAAGCAGTGGGGACAACCAAAGCTATAGGCTGAGCCCCCAGTCTTGGGGTTTATTCATATGAAACCTAACCCCACAAAGGATAGGCTAAGCCTGCTTAAAATTAGGCCTAAGAGTCACCCCCAAGAGAACCTCTTTTGTTGCTCAGATGGGGCCCCTCTCTCCAGCTAACACAACAAGCAAACTGACCACCCTCCCCCTGTCTACACGGGACAGGACTCCCAGGGGTGTGGACCTTCCTGGAAACGTGGGACAGAAATCCTAGAATGAGCTGAGACTCAGCATCAAGCG
>PVIY010048506.1:0-17259 GCA_004026745.1 Myrmecophaga tridactyla
GACACTCATTTTAGACACAAGGATACACATAGATTGAAAGTGAAAGGATGGAAAAAGATGTTCCACACAAAGCTATAACCAAAAGAAAGCAGCAGTAGCTGTACTAAAATCAGACAAAAAAGACTTTAAATGTAAAGACATCATAAGAGACAAAGAAGGACACTATATATTAATAAAGGGGACAATTCACCAAGATGATATAACAACCATAAATGTCTATGCTCCAAATCAAGGAGGTCCAAAGTACATGAAAAAAGCATCGTCAAAACTGAGGGAAGTGATAGACATTTCAACGATGATAGTGGGAGACTTCAATACATCACTCTTTTCCATAGATAGAACAATCAGACAGAAGATCAACAAGGAAATAGAGAACTTAGAGGATTTGATAAATGAATTAGACCTAACAGACATAATTAGGTCATTATACCCCCAAAATACCAGACATACATTCTTCTCTAGTGCTCATGGAACATTCTCCAAGATAGGTCATATACTGGGGCACAAAACAGGTCTTTATAAATTTAAAAACATTGAAATTATTCAAAATACTTCCTCTGATCACAATTGAATGAATTGTGGAAATCAATAGCCACCAAAGAATAAGAACTTCCACAAATATCTGGAGATTAAATAACACACTTTAAACAACCAGTGGGTCAAGGAAGAAATAGTTATCTGGAGATGAATGAAAAGAGAATACAACATATCAGAATTTATAGGATGCAGCAAAGATGGTGCTGAGAGAGAAATTTATTGCCCTAAATGCCCATATTAAAAAACAAGAAAGAGCAAAAATCGAAGATTTAACTGTTCACCTGGAGGAACTTGAGAAAGAATAGCAAATGAATCCCAAAGCAAATATTAGAGAAATAACAACGATTAAAGCAGAGTTAAATGAACAAGAGAACAAAAGAACAATAAGAAGAATCAATAAAACCAAAAGTTGGTTCTTTGAGAAAATCAATAAAATCAATGGACCACTAACAAGGCTGACAAAGAAAAAGAGGGTGCAAATAAAGAAAATCAGAAATTAGAGGGGAAGTTGTTACCATAGACCTTGAAGAAATAAAAGAAAATCATAAGAGGATACAATGAACAACTATACTCCAACAAACTAGACAACTTAGATGAGATGGATAAATTCTTGGAAACACACAAACAAGCTACACTGATTCAAGAAGAAATAGAAGATCTCCACAAACCAATCACAAGGAGAGAGATTCAATTAGTCATCAAAAATTTTCCTAAAAGAAAACACAGGGCCAGATGGCTTCTCAGGGGAATTTTATCAAACATTCCAAAAATAATTAATAAATAATTATCAATCCTGCTCAAACTTGTCGCAAAAATTAGGAAAACAGAACACTACCCAACTCATTTTATGAAGCTAACATCACTTTAATACCAAAACCAGGTAAAGATGCTATAAGAAAGGAAAATGACAGACCAATCTCCCTAATGAACATAGATGCAAACTTTCTCAACAAAATAGTAGCAAATTGAATCCAACAACATATTAAAAGAATCATACACCATGACCAAGTAGGGTTTATATCAGTAATGCAAGCATGTTTATACACAAGAAAATCAATTAACATAATATAGCACATTAACAAAAACTGAAGGGGAAAAATCACATGATCATCTTGAGTGAACGTCCTTTTCTGGTAAAAACACTTCAAAAGATAGGAATCAAAGGTAACTGCCTCAACATGTTAAAGGGCATATATGAAACCCCATAACCAGCATCATACTCAATGGTGAGAGCCTGAAAGCTTTTCTCCTACGATTGGGAACAAGACAAGGATGCCCTCTGTCACCAGTATTATTCAACATCGTACTAGAAGTTCTACCTAGAACAATCAGGGAGGACAAAAAAATAAAAGGCATTCAAATTGGAAAGAAAGAGTAAAATTTTCATTATTTGCAGATGACAGATTATACTTGGAAAATCCTAAGAAATTGACAGCAAAGTTACTTAGCTAATAAATTCAGCAAGGTGGTGGGATATAAAATTAATGTGCAAAAATCAGTAACATTTCTATGTACAAGCAATGACCTGAGGAGTGAATTAAGGAAAAATTCCATTCAAAATAGCAACTAAAAGACTTATGTGTCTAGGAATGAACTTAGCTAGGGACATAAAGGAGTTGTACACAGAAAAGTACATAACATTGCTGAAAGAAATCAAAGAAGCTCTAAATACATGGAAAGACATTCCCTGCTCATGGATAGGAAGGTTAATGTATTTGTCAATCTGTCTTATAGATTCAATGCAGTATGAGTTAAAATTCCAACAACCTACTTTGAAAGCCTGGAAAAGTTAGTTACCAAATTTGTCTGGAAGGGAAAGTGACTCTGAATAGCTAAAAGCATCCTAAAAAAGAAGAACAAAATGGGAAGATTAACACTCCCTGGTCTTAAAACTTATTATAAAGCCACTGTGGTCAAAACAGCATGGTGCTAGCATGAAGTCAGAAGTATTAACCAATGGGAATTGAATCAAGAGCCCAGAAGTAGACCATGAAATCTATGGTCAACTGATCTTCAACAAGGCCCCCAAATCCAGTGAATTGGGACAAAATGGTCTTTTCAATAAGTAGGCATGGGAGAACTGGATATCAATAGCCATAAGAATGAAAAAGGACCCTTACCTTATACCTTATACAAAAATTAACTCAAAGTGGATTGAGCACCAAAATATAAAGAATAAGCACCATAAAGCCCCTAGAAGAAAATGTAGGGAAACATCTTCAAGACCTAGTAATAGGAGGTAGCTTCCTAAACTTTACACCCAAAGAACATAAAATAAGAAAAAAATAGATAAATGGGAACTCCTCAAAATTGAATATATATATATTTTGCCTCAAAAAACTTTGCAAAAAAATCTTTTGCCAACTCAATGAGAGAAAATAGTTGGAAATCACACATTGGATAAAGTTTTGATATCCTGTATACATAATCATACGACTCAACAGCAAAAGAACAGAACCCAATTTAAAAATGGGCTAAAAAAATGGACATTTTTCTAAAGAACAAATACAGGTGGGTGAAAAGCATATGAAGAGATGCTCATTTTCATTAGCTGTAAGGAAAATGCAGATCAAGGCTACAATGAGATACTGCTTCATGCCTATAAGAATGACTGCTATTAAACAAACAGGAAGCTACATATGTTGGAGAAGATGTGGAGAAATTATACTGTTGGTGGAAATATATAATGTACAGCTGCTATGGAAACAGTTGGATAGTCCTTAGGAGACTAAATATCGAGTTGTCTTATGGCTGGGCAATACCACTACTTGGCACATACCCAGAATAGTTGAAAGCAAGTGCACAAACAGAGATTTGCACACCGATGTTCATAGTTGCACTATTCACAATCATCAAAAGATGGAAACAATCCAAGTGCTCATCAGCTGACAAGTGGATTACCAAAATGTGGTATATACATACAATGGAATATTATGCAGCAGTAAGACAAAATGACATCCTGAAGCACATGACAAGATGGATGAGCCTTGAGGACATAATCCTAAGTGAAATAAGCCAGACACAAAAGGATGGATACTGCATGATTCCACTTTTATGACCATTTTAAAGATAAATCAGAGGCTTATAATAAAGAATGTAGGGGACCAAGAGTTACACAGAAGAAAGAGGTGGATGAATGGTTAGTTAGTGATTTTGAATTTAAGTGTAAGAGAATAGATAGAAGTGAAGGTGGTTCGCTAATGGGTCTATAAGAAATCCTACCATATTGAAGGTGAACATGATTGAAAAGGGTTGTATAGACCCATGTGTCCTACTGATGAACATTACAAATATAAATAAGTTCTTGCATGAACTACTGCAAAAGTATGACTCTTGTACAAATAGAGTATAAGTTCCAGATATAGGGGGAAAACTACTTCATGCTATGGGCTGTGTTTAACAGGAAAACATCAACGGTACAACAGCAACACCAGGGGTAAAAATCAAGGGAGGGACAAGAGTTTTGGTCATCTTTCTCTTGAAAACAATGAAATTATCTAAAATTGAGAGGGCTGATTAACTGTTGACTTTGGACATTATACATGATGCCCAATGAATGGAGGTGACTGAAGGATGTACTGCTTGAGAAGTAGATTGGTGAAAGATGGTGTATACATATGGTCGAATATTGTGCTGCTACTAAAAGGAATGCAACATTGTGAATGAACCTGTGGGACATTTGTTGAGGCAAAATAAGATGGAAACAAAAGATCATATATTGTATGGTCTCATTTGGAAAATACTTGTAAGAAAACAGGAGCCTAGATTGTAAGCTCTTGCAGCAGTCACATTTAGTCAGGAGTCGTAATTGTTATTTCTGGCTTTAGAGAGGCTGTTTTATATATGTATAACCTGGTATTTAGAGATAAGAACAAAGCAATCAGGTTGGGATTAAAGCAATTCAGAATACAGGGATAAGGAAGGCATTGTCTATATTTTAGAACCTTAACTACTGCTTGAGGACAAAGGATGAAAGATATATTTTGTTTGGAACCTAAATTTTCTGTAGCACATAATGTAATTCAACCTGTCTGGATAGATAATTTGAACAATTGAAACACAGGAAGCCCAGAATAAGAATGAGGGCCTTTAATACTGTATAATTTAATGTAATGCCATTATACATCCCAGAGTAGATTAAGCAGATCATCAAAAAGTATTGGCAAAGTCCCTTGAGGGATAGGAGAAAAATTTTGAAACTATTAAACTTCACCATAGGGGAAATCCTTGATATTGTGTCAAATATTAGGGACACCCACATCAGTAGGCCAAGCCCTTGATCTTGAGGCTTGTCTTTGTGGAGCTTATGTATGTAGTGTAGAAGGTTAGTCCACCTATAGGTATGTCTAACAGGTACTTCTGGAGGACCTCTTTTGTTGTTCTGATGTGGTCCCTCTCTCTCTAAGCCTAACTATGCAAGTGTAAACCTTTGCCCTCCCACCTACTCAGGACATGACATCCAGGGGTGAAGATATTTCTGGTGGTGTGGGAGATGACTCCCAGGGATGAGCCTGGCCCTAGCACCATGGGATCAACAATGTCCTTCTGCCAAAAAGTGGGAAAAGAAGTGTAACAAATGAGGTATCAGTGACTGAGAGAATTCAAATGCAAGAGTCTACTCTGGAGGTCACTCTTACACAAGCTTCAGTTAGACATTGCTACCTATCATAACTTGTCAACCCCCAACCAAAACAATTCCTGCTAATCATAAAGAATGTCTAAGGCATTATATAAGATTCTGCAAATGTTCCATGCACTAGGGTAACTTTCCAGGAACCGACATCCTCCAGATGGGTCCTTGGACCAGATAAGTCCTAAAACCTAGAGGGGCCAGCCTCTTCAGAACATCAACTAGTTCCACCCTTGTATCCCATATTATCAAAAGCCCCTTCCAACATGAAAAAGTTGGTATAAGCATAGTCCAATTATCCCTAAAGAGTGGGAGAAAGATCAAAGGTGATGATGGAGTTGTACAGAGAAGGTATGGTTTAACAAATGAGTATGATTGCTGAATCATTATATTGATACTTCTTTTATCAATATAAAGCAGCTAGAAAGTAAAAACCTAAAACTGTGGAATTTAACTCAGACCAATGTCTGAAATCTTTTCTACAATTAATTGTTGCAATGTACTTTGAAATGTATTCTTTCTTTGTGTATATATTATTTTTCAGAAAAAATAAAAAAAGTTTGTTATTGTGATGATAAATGCGCTGCTATAGGATGATATTGTGAACCACTGATTGTATACTTTGGATGAGTACATAGTATGTGAATATATACTGTATGTCAGTGAAAAATAAATAATTTTAAAAAAGATGATTGCAGTAAAGGGTCATAAGAGCTATTTGCTTAAATTGGTAAGTGGTTTATTCCAGAAAGGAGATTTTTCTCATAGTAGTGTTTTGGGTATTTTCCCCTATTGCTTCAAACAAAACATCCTTATACTTCTTAACACATAGCAAGAAAATTTAACTAATAGAGGCTAATTATACAGAGATGTGAGCATTAACAGATCTAGCTATTGGAATACCACTAGAAAAATTCCTTTTTATAAACACCACTCTCAAAGATATTTTATCTTTATTATTATTTAAAAATAACAAAATGGATAAAATATTAATGGTCAGTAATTATTAAAAATACTGAATGTATCCTACTCTCTAGGGCCCATAAATAAGACTTTTCCTACAAAAAGAAGAACATATTAGATTTCTATTACTGGATTTTCAGAAGGAGGAATACCTCAGTATCTTTTGGGATGGATGGACAGTGCTATCTTAGCTAGAATAGAGAAAGATGATAAAGTTTGAGAGCATGTATATGATGCCAATTATGAAACAAATTTATTTTTTATCAGTAAGAGAAGCCATATGCTCTAAATATGCTTCATCTTAGACAAATGTATTTCTAAATTGCTTCATGAAAATCAAATTTTTATAAATCAAATCATGTTATAGTTACCTTAAAAAGATATTTATTTGGAGAACTTCCATAATGAATCTTTGTAAAGTAAAAACATATACATTTTATGTATAGTAAAAAATGCTCTACTTTTTTTACTATACATAAAATTTTTTCATTTTTTGTTAATCTAAGTTTTCCCCTGGCTGTGTTGTATGAATCAGGATGTACTTTCCCAAGTGCCCTGCTGGGAGAAGTCTCCTTCTCTCCTCCCCTCCATCGCCTTGTTCTTGTTCTGGGCATCCTGGCTGGTAGAAAAGGATGGTGATGATAGTTACAGTGGGTGAGTCTGAGGGAGAGATTCCTTTTCCAGGAAGAGGCAACAGAAGATGATAGTTTTGATTTAGGAAGGCAGACTATGGAAGGTAGGTAGAAAAGAATTCCAGGAGATGGAAACTCTGTAGGTACAGGAAATGTCTTTGCAGAATAACTAAATCACTCAAAGAGAGGGAGTGGTTTGAGGAAAGAAGTGTCTGGGGCCAGCCTAGAAGAAACCAAGAAATAGAAACTTACTTGAATGGTTCTCCCCATAAATTGTGATGTTTTAATACAGCCCTGCTAATCTTTTGAAGCTGTAAGATCCTAGACTATTTAGGCTTAGGCTATTGAGGAATAAAGCAAACCTAGATTCATCAATTTATAAACCGTTTTAGGTACCCATACCTTGGCTAATTTGATATATACTCTAAAATTTCCTGTTTAAATAGTATTTAGTATTAAGAGCATCTTATAAAATATAGGAATCTAACATTAAAAATATGTGATTAAAGAAAAGGAGAATCCAGTGACATACTGATTGAATGTATGACTAATACATTAATTCTGTAAATAGAGAGTGAAATGAGGAAGAAGATGGGGAGAAGAGGCATACTAAAAAATGCTTTTGATAGAATTGCTGAAAGTTTTGGAGTCTGGAAATTAAGACTCTGTTCCTATTGTGGATTGGCTGGCTTTAGGAATGTTTTCCCTTCTTGGACTCACATGGACACAGCAGCAAAATCTTGGACGGGGCTGGCCTTTTCTCTGCTGAGTTGGCCTAGGAAGGCATCCTTCACAGCATCCTGTTGGCTTGTGGAGATGGGTAACTGAGTCTCTGCTTTGAAATGGAATTAGAATCTTCCAGGGGATCAGCACATTTTCTTTTTTTTAGGAGTCTGTGAGACCCCCTGCCCTAGGAGGCTCCTTATTGAATGTGAATTCTCTAATTATTGTTTTAAATTTTACATCAGTTATATTATTAGCTAGATCTTCTTTAAGCCAATGTTTAGAACACTGTCAAGAGATTTGAAGAAAGCTATTTACCTCTTAGGAGTTCTGCCCTGAAATGTTTCCCCCATGAGAACTTATTCCCAAGATCCTCATTATTTTTTGTTTTGACAGCAAGCAGGAGTCATTTCTACATCTCTAGAAAGTGAGCTGTGGAGAACAAGCTGATCTATTTGGGTGACCTCTAATTTCTGTGGTTCCTTTTCTTGAAGTATTACAGAGTCACACATTTATCCCAATTATACTCAGAAGTAGATTGAAAATGTACTTAATTTTCAATAATTGAGCTGCTCTTCCTTGCATGTTCCCATCTCTCTGGACACTAAGAGAAAAAATTCCCCAAATTTAGTCCAGTTATGTGAATTTGGTCTCTTTTAATTTAAAGAGTCTGGAGATACCATTGTTCTTATGAGAGTAGGGGAAGAGGATGGCTTCCAGTTGTTGAAGTGTTCCCTGGATTCTTGCTCTTTTCTCCTGAGATGTGGCAGGTCCAGTTGGCTGCTTGAACTGCATTGGTGAGGATGGTCTTCTGGGGTCTAATTCGGGGGTGACTTGCTGGTACTCATTGTTGGAATCAGTTGAAAGAAGTTGGAATTGTGTTCTGGAATTGGTTTCTACTGGCTTGCAAGAGCTAATTGTTAATTTTTCTGGAATCTTTGTGAGCAGGTTGTAAAAATTGCAATTATATTAAAAAAAAATGTTATGCTGCTGCACTGGCATGACCAATACCTTTCTATCTTACAGGCAACAGTCATGTCCAATCTTCTCACTTAGCACACATAGGCCTTGGAAAACCAAGTTCACATATTTATGTTCTCTTGCATTATAAAATGACAGTCAGTTACCTCGAGGATCTGTTGCTACTCCATACCATACTCACAGAAATAGGTCATGATCACTGGTGACTTTTGGTTTTCCTACACCCCATAAGACTTCCACTTGCCCTGAGGTTTGATCCCTCATTGGGGAAAACATGATATCTGGCATCTACCTCTTCAGTCTACTTCTGTTTCTTGTTCTTTCTTTTCCCCCCTCCAAATTTTATCAGGGATGAAGTTTTTCTATTTTTACTAAAATTTTAATGGAAACTTTGCTATATAAATTCTTCAGTAAAGCTTGGCATGATGTGTTACAATGGGAGAAAAAGTTTTTCTTCTCTTGACAAATTCTGACTTTCAAGCTATTTGTCTTGATATTGACATGATGAACCCATTTTGGCCACCAGAAGCCAAATGGTAATTTTTTCCTTCTTGTTTATTTCTACTTTAATGCTGCTATCTTAATCTTCCTTCCTCCCCCCCCCACTCCAGGCATATTGATGCTTTAAGTGACTAGGGATGAATTCCTATTCATAAACATGCAAACAGAAGTGTCCATCGAGATATATAAAAAGTACCTTAGAGAGGTAGGAAAAAGAAAAAGGGATGCAGAGCTGTTGCTTCCTCTGCCTGGGGGAAATATATGGAAATGATATGTCTCACCTCAGCTTGTGGTATGAAATAAGATGTAAGCTTTTAATATTTGAACTAAATTTCAGGAATCTTCATGCAGCTATTGTGAAAATGTTCTTATCCCCACCCTTACCCCCCTGTGTGAGTAAATCTAAGGAGCCAGGGGTTTATCCATTCCCATAGTTCAGTACAGATGCAGAGCTCTCTGGAAGAGAAAATCTGAACACTTTCTCTAAGTAGAGAAGTACTCGGTTCTTTGGCCCCCTGGTGTCACTGGTGGCCAAAGGACACTTCAGTGCTAAGGACAGAGCTTCTCCATTCCCTGAGGCACAATCTGTTGGCATGCAGGGGTAGGATAAGAAATCTTTCTGCGAAGCCACCACAACCTGGTTGCCAAAGGTCATGGGTAATCTGGCTTTTTCTGACATCTCAGGTAAGTGTCACCCTCTTCTAATAGCACCACATTGTTTCTGGAAACTTACTTTCCCTCACTTATTTTTCCAGACCCAGATTGTTCTTTCTGTATCATCCAAGGTTTATTCACACTTCCCATTCTACCATGATTGACATCTATTTTGGGGGGGAACAAAGCCCCACCAGATAAAAAATATATACTCTTCATAATGTGCTTTATGAATTTGATGTGCATCCTATTTCTATCTATCTCTTCTATGCCAAGATTCTTCAATAATTACTCAAGTCTCCTTATCTTGAATTTATCCTTTAGGTTTACTGCAATCAGATTTTTGACTGCACTTTGCTAAAATGTCGGTTTTCAAGATCAACAATGACAATATATACATAGATATTATTTTAGGGAAAACAAAAATTGGTTAGTCATACTTCACCCTCAAAAAGTTTACATAACGGTGGGAAGAATATATCAATTACAGGACAGAGTGGGATAGTTTGCTATATAGTTTTAGTGTGGGTAGTAGGAGAGACAGAGGCCAAGAAAATTTCATAGGGCATGGTAACCCTGGCAATTCTCCTTGAAGGATGAATAGATAGGAGGGATATTTCAGCAGAGGAAGGAGTTTGAGTAAAAGCACAGAGATCTGAAGTAATCCAGTATGTGAGGAAAAAGGCAAGCAATTCAGATATCTGCAGCATAGGTAGCAAGTGGAATTTAAATGAGATATTGTAAAAACTGTCATAAAGATAGGTGTACTGACCAGTGGAATTGAATTGAGTATTCAGAGGTGGATCCTCACATCTATGGCCAATTGATCTTTGATAAAGCAGTCAAGTCAACTCAACTGGGACAGAGCAGCCTCTTCAACAAATTGCTTGGAAAACTGGATATCCATATCCAAAATAATAAAATAGGAACCCTATCTCACACTTTATATAAAAATTAACTAAAAATGGATCAAAGACCTAAACATTAGAGCTAAGACCATAAAACATTTAGAAGAAAATATAGGGAAATATCATAGGGATCTTGTGATAGGTGGTGGTTTCCTAGACCTTACTCCCAAAGTACAAGCAATGGAAGAAGGATTAGATAAATGAGATCTCTTCAAAATTGGACAGTTTTGTGCATCAAATGACTTCATCAGAAAAGTAAAAAGGCAAAAAGGCAGCCTATGCAATGGGGCATAACATTTAGAAACCACATATCAGGTATGGTTTTAATATTCAGAATATATAAAAAATCCTACAACTCAACAACAAAAAGACAAACAATCCAATGGGCAAAAGACATGGAGAAACACTTTTCAGAAGAGGAATTACAGATGGCTCAAAAATATATGAAAAGATGGTCAACCTCACTGGCTATTAGGGAAATGCAAATCAAAACCACAATGAGATATCATTTCACACCTACTAGAATGGCCAATATAAAAAAAGAAACAGAAAAAGACAAGTGCTGGAGAGGATGTGGAGAAAGGCACACTTATTAACTGTTGGTGGGAATGTAGAATGGTGTAAATGTTCTGGAAGACAGTTTGGTGGTTCCTCTGAAGCTAAGTATAGAACTGCCATATGATCCAGCAATCCCACTACTAGGTATATATTTGGAGGAACTGAAGACAAGGACATACAAATGGGCATTTGCATAGTGATGCATATAATGGCGTTTTCCACAATTGTCAAGGGACGGAAACAGCCCAAATGTCTGTCAATGGACAAGTGGCTAAACAACTGTGGTATATACATATGTACATATATATTATACATATATAGTAATATATCTGTGTTATATATGTACATATATATTGTGTAATATAAATTACACAACATATTTTTATACATATATTACATGACAGAATAAAGTCATGAAGCATGTAAAAACATGGATGAACCTTGAGGACATTAGTCTGGTGAAATTAGCCAAAAACAAAAGGACAAACACTGTATGGTCTCACTAACATGAACTAACACTATGAGTGAAATTTGAGAGTTAAAGTTGAGAGCACAGGTTATCAGGAAATAGAAAGAGGATAGAGATTGGATATTTGATGCTGAAGGAGTACAGAATGTTCAACAGAACTGATTGTAAATATCCAGAAATAGAAAGCACAGTGCTATTTGATGATTGCACAACATTGTAAATACACTGAACAAAGCTGAGTGTGAGTATGGTTGAGGGAGGAGGGCTAGGGTCATATGTGATACCAGAAGGAGACTTAGAGGATAAAGACTGGGAGGATATAACTCAGTGATGCTTAGAGTGGACAATGATCATGATTAAAGGTACAAATATAAGAATACTTTTGCATGAAGGAGAGCTAATGAATGTCAATGTTGTAAGGTTTTGAAAATGGGATGGTATGGGTGGGGAAAATACAGTTAATGCTTCTAGGGTCTACAATTAACAGTAACATTGTAATATGCTTCCATTGAATGTAACAAAGGCAATAAACCAAAGCTAAATGTCAATAAGTAGGGGGGAGGGGGGAGGGGTATGTGATTCTTTGTGGAAGAAATGGAAATGTTCTCTTGTAGGTTGCAGTGGCAAAGGCATGACTATGTGATTATACTGGGTTCCATTGATTTTTTTTACTTAGGTTGGATCATATGATGTGTGAATAAAACTGTTTAAAAATGAACAGAGAAATAGAAGTGTTGGAGAAAATGTAGAGAGGGACTTGTACCTATTCATTGCTGGTAGGGCAGTAGAGTAGTTTGGCCCTTCTGGAGGGCAGTGTGGTGGCTACACAGGAGGCTAGGGGTGGGTTGGCCATATGACCCTGCAACCCCATAGTTAGGTGTATATTTGGAGTGTCTGAGAGAAGGGACAGGACTGGACATTTTCACACTAGTGTTTGTGGTGGCAGGTTACATGGATGGAGGTGACCTAAGGATATATCAACTGAAGACTGGAAGGGGGAACTGTGGTATTTACATACAATGGAATATTGAGTGCCTGCAAGAAGGAACGAAGTAGTGAGGCATGCAACTATGTGAATGAGCCTTGAGGACAGTGAGTGAAATAAGCCAGAGACAAAAAGACAAATATTATAATGCTTCCCTAACATGGACTAACTATAATGTGCAAACTCTGAGAATTGAATTCAAAAGCATAGGTTACTAGGTGAAGACATATTGTAAAGGTTCCTAGATTGTAAACACTTAGAGCAGTCACATCTATTCCAGAGCTGTATCTGTTATTTCTAAATTCTGAGATGCTGAGCTCTTTGTGTATTACCTGGTTATTCCATGGAACTTTGGGTATTTGTGTGACACCTGAGACACAGGGCTAGAGTATGGTAGCTATGAAAGTCAGCATTACCCCAAACCACAACTGTTAAAGACACTGAAAAAGTGATTGGACTTCAATTGGAGATATGAATGAAGCTAATCTAAGTAGGACTGAGGTAAATCAGACTAAATGGTAAAGGATGCTATTGACTGTATTTTAAAACTTCAACTTCTGTTTCACATCAAAGTAAGGGATGATTATTTACTGTAGAATTTATATTTTTGGTAGCACACTATCTAATTTAACTTGTATCATCAGCTTATTCAAACACCAAAATTACATGGAACCATGAATAAGGTGTGAGATCTTCTTGTTTTGTACAGGTTGGTGTGATACCCTGATACATTCCGGAGTAAGGTGAGCAGAAGATTAAAAAGTATTTGCAAATTCCCCTTGAGGGACTGGGGATAAGGATGGAAATATTAAACTTCCCCACCTGGGGAAGACATGATATTTTCCCAAGCAATGGGGACTGCCAGTTTGCTGGGACAGGCCTTTAATCTTGGAGCTTACCCTCATGAAACTTATTCATGCAAAGGAGAAGTTAAGTCTACTTATGATTATGCCTAAGATTCACCCCCAGAGAACCTCTTTTGTTGCTCAGATGTGGCCTCATTCTCTAAGCCAACTTTGCAGGTGAACCCATTGCTCTCCCCCCTATGTGAGACATGACTCCCAGGGGTGTAAATCTCCCTGGAAACATGGGACAAGACTCCCAGGGATGAGTCTGGCTCTGGCATCATGAAAATGAGAAAGCCTTTTTCACCAAAAGGGAGAGATTTCAAATAGAGTTGAGAGTTCTTTCTGGAGATTATTCTTACGCAGTATATAGATATTGCTTTTCATTCTTTTGGTGTATTGGAGTAGTTAGAGGAAAATAACTGAAACTGCTTAACTATAATCCAATAGCCTTGATTCTTGAAGATTATTGAATAACTATAGAGATTTTGAGGTGTGAATGTATGAGTGTGAATACCATCGACCGACACTCCCTTTGTCTGATGTATGGGCAGATGAGTAAGAAAGAAAAGACAAAAAACAGAACAAAACAATGGGGCAGATGGGGTTATGGGATGTTTTGGGTGTTCTTTTTTATTTTATTGCTTTTGGAGTAATGAAAATATTAAAAAATCGATTGTAATGATGAACACACAGCTTTATAATGATACTGTGAGTGACTGTACAATAAAAAAATCACTGAAGGGAAAAATGAGACATAGTTTAGGTGAGTCTCTTTACTCTTTGTCTGCAGAGGTGGAAAGTTGGAAATGCTTAATGCTCAGTTTGAAGCCCTGCTCAATGCCAGTATGGGGAGAGATGCCTTGGATATCTGTGGATAGAGAAATCACATGGTGATTCAATATGCACTCCAAATTAGGAACCACTAGGACAGATGCTCCAAATTGCAGGGGTATATTTGTAGTCAAGTAGCTTCTCATTTTGACCACTCAATTCAGCATAGGTCTAAATGAATAGTAGCTAAATATCCTTAGCTTTGGATATTTAAGTATTTCTTAATCAACTGATATTTTTTTCCTATCTATTTTTTGTAAGTAGATAGAAAATTTATTGAACACACTTTTGGGTAGAGTGCATGGGAGAATTATGTGACTCTTTTCTTCCTGGTACCTTTATCTGTTCCCTCCTTGCCCCTATGCTAAAGGTGGCAAATAGCTTGAGTGCTACTGAACTCCAGTTTACTCCAGTGTTCCTTGAGTTCCCTTACTTCTACATCTTTGTAAATATACAAATAAACCTTCCTCAAATTATCCTGCCTCTTTTTAAAGGTTTGTTTTGTTCTGGTTGTTGTTTTTGTACTTATACTTTTGTTAATGCCATTAGTCCCCTATTTCCTATTTAACCTTTTATTCTTTAAAATACTTTATAAACAAGTAACCCCCCTTTCCCTTTTCCCCTGTTAACCTCTAAACTGATTTTTGTCTCTGTGAATTTGCCATTTCTCTTCATCTCTTATATATAATATTATACAGTCCTTCTGGATAATTCCTTATTTCATTGAGCATAATGTTTTCAAGTTTTTTCCATGTTTCAGCATGTCTCATAACTTCATTTTTTTCTTATGGTCAAATAATATTCCATTTTGTGTATGTACTGCATTTTGTTTATCCATTCATTTGTTGATGGACATTTGGATTGTTTCTAGTTTTTGGTTATTGTGAATAATGCTGTTATTGACATAAGTGTACAAGTATCTGTGACTCTGTTTTCATTCTCTTTGGGCCTACCCAGAAATGGGATTGCCATGTCAAATGTTAATTCTATAACTTTTTTTGGGAACATTGCCATATTGCTTGGTGCATCTACAGTGGGTGCACCATTTTACACTACTGCCAATAATATATAGAGTTCCAATTTGTCAGTATCCTCTCCAACATTTATTTTCCATTAAAAAAGTAATAGCAATCCTTAAGGTATGAAGTAGTATCTAATTGTGGTTTTAATTTGCAATTCCTTTATGGCTAGTGATGCTGAGCCATGTATTTATTGGCCAGTTACATATCTTCTTTGGAGAAATGTCTATTCAACTTGTTTGCTCATTTTAAATTGTGTTATTTGCCTTTTTGCTGTTCAGCTTTAGGAGTTCCTTATATATTCTGGCTATTAAACCCTTATCTGATATCTGGTTTAAACTATTTTCTCCCATTCTGTAGACCATTTTTCATTTCTAAACAATTTTCTTTGATGTAGAAAAGTTTTTAATTTTGATGAAATCAAATATATTGTTTCTTTGTTTGCTCATGATTTTGGTGTCATATATGAGAATCCATTGCTGAACTCCAGATTATGAAGACTTCTTCTCCCTATATTATCTTCTAAGTGTTTTATGCCTTTAGCTCTTACAGTTAGGTCCTTGATCCAATTGGAGTTGATTTTTGTATACAATGTGAGGTAGGGGTGTAACTTCATTCTTCTGTATGTGGAAAATCAGCTTTCCCAATACCATGTTGAATAGACTATTTTCCCCAATGTGTGTACTTGGTACCCTTGACAAAAATCAATTGGCCATAGATGTGTGGATCTATTTCTGGACTTTCAATTCTGTTCCACTGATTTATTTGTTTATCTTTGTGCTAGTCCCATATTGTTTTGATTACTATCATTTGGTAATACAATTTGAAATCAGAAAATGGGAGTCATCCAGCCGTGTTCTTTTTTTCAAGATTGTTTTGACTATTTGAGGTCCCTTGCAGTTCCATATAAATTTGAGGTTTTTTATAATTTCAATTAAAAAATCATTTAAACTACTCTTGTGCCTTAATTTCTGGTCTGTCCTACAGGATGATCAGTGTGTATTTGAAAAGAATGTATATTCCAATGTTGTTAAGTGCAGTGTTCTCTCTAGATATATTGGCTAAATCTTGCTAGTTTATAATGTTGTTTAGGTCCTCTGTTTCCTTACTGATCTTCTGTTTAGGTGTTCTATTCAGTGTTCAACATGGTGTATTGAAATATTTAATTATTACTGTAGCACCATGTATTTCTTTCTTAAATTCTGTCAATGCTTGCTTAATATATTATGACGCTCTGCTGTTAGATGCCTATATGTTTAAATCTTCTTGTTGAATTGACTCTTTTATTGATATATAATGTCATTTAACTGTTGTAGCATTTATTTTACTTCCAATTTTGAAATACTTTCAAACTTACAGACAGTTACAAAATAGTATAAACCCCATATAAAGAACTCCAACATATCTCTACCCCAGCAGATACACAGATCCACTAATATTAACATTTTGGTACATTTTCCATATCATTTGATCAATGTATCTATCTATGTATCTCTATATTTATCTATCTATACATCTTTCTATCTGCCCATCATACCATTTTTTCTGAACACTTGAGTGTAGATCATATACATAATACTTCTTTAACATTTAATACTGACATGTATGTTTTCTAAGAATAAGGACTTTCACTTCTGTCACTGCCTTAAGTGCAGTTATCAAGGTCAAGAGAGTTAACATTGTATAAAACTTACAATCCATATTCCAATTTTTGTATGTTTCAATCAATAATGTCACTGTGAGCATTTCCCCTTCCCTCCCTTGCTATATGCCTTCCAGGATCATGTAATTGTCATTGTCTCCTTAGTTGATTGTTTCCTTCCTTTCTTCCTTCGTTCCTTCGTTCCTCCCTCCCTCCTTCCCTCCCTCCTTTCCTTCCTTCCTTCCTTCTTTCCTTCCTTCTTTTCTTTCTTTCTTTCTTTCTTTCTTTCTTTCTTTCTTTCTTTCTTTCTTTCTTTCTTTCTTTCTTTCTTTCTTTCTTTCTTTCTTTCTTTCTTTCTTTCTTTCTTTCTTTCTTTCT
>PVIY010048507.1:0-17248 GCA_004026745.1 Myrmecophaga tridactyla
ACCAGGTTCCAGCTTTCTGCCTCTTAGTTCCTCAGCTTCTGCAACCAGGGCTGCCACATGTGGTGCAGAAGGCTCTCCTAGGTCAGCTGCACTCCTGAATTGCTGCCTCAGTTGCCCTCCTGTCCTTTCTCTAACTTTTACATGGAGCAGGGCTAATCTCGATCTATTCTAGTCAGCCATCTTTCTGGAAGTTCCTGAAACTCTATATCTTTCATATGATGTTGCAAATTTGAAGCCTTAAACTCACCCCTTTCTCTTGTAACTGCATCCCATGTATCTAAGAACTAACAGCTAACATCATTACACCTCTTAATTCCACAAAACTCTGTAAAGGTGTCAAAAACACTCTCATCCAGAGCCTTGCCTCATATAAGTGTACAATTAGCAGAATCAAATGGTGATATTTTGTGTATCTCTAGTGCCAACTAGAGATGCCATGGACTGTGAGTGCCACATTGATTATTGGAATAGAGACTTTAGTGCCTTTGAATCTAATCAGAGTAGAAAGCCAATACAAAAACTAATTTTTATGATTCTGTTTCTCAAGAACCATTCCTGTTACCACACTGTATTTGTCAGGGTACTCATGAGAAACAGAACCAACAGGAGAAATCTGTAAATACGATTTTTAAAAGTGTCTTATGCAACCATGGGGATGCAAGAGTCCAAAGTCCATAGGGCAGGCTGCGAGGCTGGCATACCCAATGACGCTCCTTGATGAACCCAATAGAAGAGGCTGGCTGGCTGAAGAATAAATGAAAATTCTCTCTTCCAATCTTTAACTGATTGGATTAAAACCAACTGATTAGTTTCTCTTGTTGTGGAAGACAAACCCTTAGCTGATCATAGATATAATCAGCCACAGATGCAATCAACTGACTGATGACTTAATAAGAAAACTTTTGGTTTATTAACCAGCCTTGAAATATCCTTGCTGTAATGGTTAGGCTAGTGCTTGCCTGGTCAGACAACTGGGTACTATCACCCATCAAGTTTACACCTGAACCTAACCATCACACTACCCTAACTTTTTACTGGTTGCTGTTTGTGCGGAACACCTTTTTCCAACCTTTCACTTTCAACCTATTTGTATCCTTATGTCTAAGATGAGATGAGTCTCTTCTAGACAACATAGAAATGGATAACACTTTTTCCTTTTTTATCCATTATACCATTCTGTGTCTTTTGATTGGGGAGTTTAATCTATTAACATTCAATGTTATTATTGTAAAGGTAGTACTTACTTAAACTATTCTTTGGGTTTTATATGTCATATCTTATTTTTGTCTCTCTTTTTTCCCTTTCAGTTTTCCCTTAACTGGTGATCTTCATTTCCATATTATTCTCCAAGCCCCTCTCCCATCTTTTCCTTTCAGCCTCCAGCACTTCTTTAGTATTTCTTATCTTTGGTCTCTTGTAGACAAACTCTCTGTTTCCATTTATCTGTGAATTTTTAAACTCCCCCTCTTTTTTTTTTTGGCATGGGCAGGCTTTGGGAATCAAACCCGTGTCTCTGGCATGCAGGCAAAGATTCTGCCAGTGAGTGACCATTGCACTGTCCTCTCCCTTGTTTTTGAAGGACAGTTTTGCTCAATAAAGAATTCTTGGCTGGCAATTTTTCCGTTTCAGCACCATGAATATATCATACCATGCCTGCTTGCCTCCATCATTTCAGATGAGAAATTGGCAGTCTTATTAAGGATTCCTTGTGTATGATAAACTGCTTTTCTGTTGCTGCTTTCAGAATTCTCTCATTATCTTTGGCATTCTGATCAGTATGTGTTTTGGAGTAGTCATTTTAGGTTTTATTCTGTTTAGAGTACATTGTGCTTCTTGGACATATATATGTATATGTATATATATTTCATAAGAGTTGGGAAGTTTTTAGTCATTATTTCCTCAAATATTCTTTTTTTGATCCTTTCCCCTTCTTGTCTTCTTCTGGTACACCCATGACTTATATGTTTGCACACTTCATGCTGCCATTCAATACCCTGAAACTCTTTCATTTTTTCCCCATTCTTTTCTCTACATGTTCTTTTGTCTGTGAGATTTCAATTGTTCTATCTTCTAATTCACTGATTCTTTCTTCAGCCTTTTCCAATCTGCTGTTGTATGCCTCCAGTGCATTTGTAATCTCTTCTATTGTGCCTCTTATTCCCATAAGTTCTGTTATGTTTCGTTTCATACTTTCAAATTCTTCTTTATGCTCATCTAGTGTTTTCTTAATATTCTCCATCTCTTTAGCCTTATTTCCCTTCATCTCCTAAAATTGACTTAGATTTGTTTGAATTCTTTGATTAGTTGTGACAAATTCTGTGTCTCCTCTGAAGTTTTAATTTCTATCTTTTTCTGGGTCATATCTCTTTTTTTCTTAGCATGGCTTGTAATTTTTGCTGATGTCTAGGCATCTGATTTTCTTCATGAGTTTACCTTGAAGGTCAGTTTCTTTCTCCTAGGGTTTTATTTTTGACTGGCTTCATTTTTAGGAATTGTCCATGTTTGATCAGATTTTCCTCAACATTTGCTTCTGATTCTTGCCCTGAATATGCAGTACAATCTTTAAGATTGCACTGTTTGTGCAATTGTTGCACCCCAGGGGAAAGTTTAATTTCCTCTATTCCTTCTCTGGGAATCCTCTGTTCTGTTTTTGTTATACTTCTACAGTGCTCTTTTGTTTGTTTATTTGTTTTTAACTCTCCTGTCATTGCCTCTATCTGCTTTTACCTGATGGATAAATTTTGGCAAGAGGGTTTCCCCAGAGAGAACCTTCCCAAGTCAGTATTTCCCAGCCAAAACATGGCCAAGGACACATGAAGGGTGTTCAGACCTGTTCCAAAGTGTCCCGTGGAGAGCGTTGAAAAGATACCCAAATGAGCTTTCTTGACCTTCCCAGCAGATGGTATTCTTTAGCAAATTTTTCTCCACTACCCTGAGGTGGCCCTACTTCTTTGAAATTCCACCACCTTTGCCCTTGACAGGTGCGGGGTTGAAACAATGGCCAAAGTGGTCCCTGCCCAGGGTAGTCCAAAACCACGGTTCAAAGCCAGCTTCTACTGACTCAAATTTCCTCCTCAAAAAACCATGATCAGTACATGACCATGCACCTCCACCCCTTGTTCTTGGGGAAATGGGCTTCCATATCCTTCTCTGTTCACAGCTGTCAGCCAGGAACCAGATGTAAGGTGGTTAGCCCCAAGTGTGTGTGATAGGGAACAATTTACTTAGTTCTTTCTGCTGTTTCAGTCTCTTTGTCCTACGCTTTCCTGGATGCTGTACAATGATTCCCTGGTCTCTGGAGCCCAGAAGAGTTTTTTTTCCCCCAGTAGTTTCTGCCTGTCCACTAGCTGTCTTTTTGAGGATGAATGTGCAATGCAGTTCCCTCTCTGCATCTTTCCTGAAAGTTGACCCTGAGTTAAAATGGCATAGTATTTTCATTGTACCAGAGGTACAAGCAGGCAAAATTTGTTTTAAGTATTCTCAATCTAACTGCATGTGCCTGTGGAAATCACAGTGTGGTGTGCCAGAAATTCCAAAGGAAACAAATAACTTAAGTAATCGGGAGACAATTCAGAATTTTTAGGAGATAAGCTATAAATGAAGAGTAAACACATACAATTCAGCCCTTTGTTGATCCTCAAAGCACCGTGTATAGGGTCATATATAAATATTAAAACGCAAAACGCAAGTAAAATACGTTGTGAACATTTTACACAGTCTTATATTCAACAGTAGAGTTTAGTCAAACTCTTTCAAACACTGATGTCGAAACATGAGAAAACAGCGGCTTGCACTTTAATGCAATATACTTTAATTGCATAATATGCTAAGAACAATGCAATAACCTCAGCTCATATTTACATGGCATCCTGTGACAGACTATAATTTACCCACTTTGCTTCTACATAATACCCAGATGAAAACGTAAAATAGGAATGGATTTCATGGAGATCACGGCAGAAAGACTCAGTACTTATCTTTCTTCCAAATATTAATATTTGTTAAATTACTGTTTGTTTGCTAAAGCTGCTAGAATGCCATATAAAGGGGATTATCAAGTTACAAGTTTACAATTCTAAGGCCATAATAATGTCCAAACTAAGGCATCCAAAAAAAATTATACCTTGACTCTGAAGAAAGGCGAATATCTGTCACATGGGAAAGCATGTGGCTAGCATCTGTTGATTCTTGTTTCTGATTCCAGTGGCTTCCTCTCTAAGTCTGTGGGTCCAAACTCAGCTGCTCTGGGCAAAACTCTGGGTTTCATCTCTTAGCTTAGCATCTCCTGGGGCTGGAGATTTCTTCTTTTTAGGTTCTGACTATTTCCATGAGTCCTTGCTTAGCAACCAGGCTATTTCTGTTTCCAACTCCAAACGTCTGCATCTATGTCACTTCTGAGCTTTCTTGAAAATGCTTCCCCCTCTAAAGGACTCCAGTAAACTAACCAAGACCTACCATGAATGAGCGGAGTTACATCTCCATCTAATCAAAAGTTCACACCCACAATTGGGTGTGTCATATCTCCATGAAAAGAACCTTATCAAAAGGTTCACCCTACAATACTGAGTCAGGATTATAGAACATGTCTGCACCCACAAGTTTGGATCACAACTGAAAGAATACAGCTTTTCTGCGGTAAACAATGGTGTCAAACCAGAGTAATTATGTTCAATCTGCTTTCATGTCCTTTCTATCTTTGAGGCAATTTGAGATTAATGAGATTCTCACTTTGTATCCTCATCAAAACAATTTTATGAGAAGTTGGAAAACTAAGATGATGGACCACTGTATAATTTTAATTTCCAAATTTCCAAATCACTGAGATTTCTGGACTCTGAAAAACTGAATTACAGAAATTTTACCACAGTTATTAAATTATTTTATTCAAATCTCTGTAAAACATATACCATTATTGCAGTTACTATAAAGATACTCACTTAACTTTCATTTTTATCATTTTATACACTGTACATTGTTTTTTTGTATATGCAATTTTACTTCAGGATTTACACCATTGCTATATAAGCTGCTTTAAAGTAATTAAAAATGAAACCTACTATATGGATGTCACAATTGTAAGTAGTCTCCAGTTAACTTGTGAATTATACAGTTCACATACATTAAACACCTGTGATAGATTTAAAATTCTGAGACCATTCACAATAGTAATTCATACTCAGCAAAACACCATTCAGTGAGTCACAATCTACTTTAACAAAGTATTATAATAAATGAGAACATTTTAAAGGAAGAAACAAGAGTTTATTGTAATAAATATGAAGTCAAATATTAACTCAACTTTATATCTCAATCTGAAGATGTAATATTTTCTTTCAGTCAATGAAATAAAATCAGAAGATACTATGTGTTTTAGTTTACCAGAGTTGCTCTCAGAAATGCTACACTATGGTTAGACTTGCTTTCTCCACAAAGACGGTAGCATTCTGGTGCTGGCTGCAGGTGATCCTTGGGTTCTTTAGTTTTCCCATCACATCATGATCTCCTCTCCTTTCTCTACAGGTGGTCACTGACTCCTAGGTTTTCTCTGTGGCCTTCTCTTAATAAGGCACCCTGCAATTTGGATTAAGATCCACCCTCATTCAGTTGGGCCACACCTTAATGAAAAAGAACATCTACCAGAGGTTCTTTTTATAATGGGTTTATACCTACAGGAATGCAGATGAAAAACATGTTTTTTTGTTCTGTTTTGTTTTTCCTGGGGTTCATATCTCAATCTACTATACTATGTAGGAAATGAATTTCAAATTATCCCTTATTAAACTGAGTTATGGCAGGGTAAGGACTATGTCTTATTGGCTAGGACTATGCCACTAGTAGGTGTAAGAGATGTTCAAAATATATTTATTGGATAAATAAAACTGGCTAAATTTGGCCTCAGATAACTTAGAAGTTCTCGACATCAAATACAAATATATTAGCATTTTCTTTCATCATAAACAAAGCACACCATTTTAGTACATTTCCTGTTTTATTGATAGCGAAATGTAACAAAAGATTTGGTATAACAATTACCCATGGTCTCTTATAAATATCTAAAGTTCTTTTCACAAGCACAATTTATACATAAAATTACAATGTAAACTAAAAACCAGACATTTTTAAAAAATATAATACATTGAAGATATAATCATGATGGGACATTGTGATGACTTAAAACTTCGACTTCTACCAAGAGACTGGTAATTCTATTGAGCTCTTCTGATAGAAGATTAGTTTTCATATAATTAATAGCCAGATTAGCATAACTGAAGTTTCACATTTGTAAAAAGCTCACTCAGAGTCCTTAAATGCTAGCAGAAGATTATAAAGTATTCTTAGGAGCACAAAAATCTTTTTTAAAATTTAAAGTATTCAGTTTGCCATAAGATAATTGAATTGATAATTGCCAGAGTCTCTGCACACTATTTTTTCATGTCTTCACAGCCTGGATCTGATCTGATAACAAAAAACAAACAAAAATTAAATGCCTGTACAGTGAAAAATCTATTCTCTAAAGTAATCTAAAATGAATCTATAAGAACATGGTAAAAACTTAGTCATGTGCCTAGATTTTAAAAACAAAATTCATAACATAGTTTTTATTTTTATCAAAGTTGTATAGGCACAGAGTCCCTTGCCTTGTAACCCCTTTCCCCTTTCAGAGGCAACTACTCCCAACTCCCTTTTAAGTAATTACCTTCAAATATCTAAATAATAAATATTATTATTACTTCTTAAGTTTTAAGTTCCTTCAGTCTATTTGAGGATACAGCTCTGTCATATTCCCATACTGCTCCTCTGCAACCAGTCATAATGCTTTTAATACCCCCATCATCCCAATTATATTATGTTATTACTGTCTCAGCTATTCACTGCTGAGACAGGGGGTATACTATGAATACTTTCCCTTTCTTCTACTATATTTCATTTTCTATGTTGAAAGATTTTTGGTTACTGATTAAATGTCTTTACTTGTTATAGGTAATTTAAGATTTTCTATTTCTTCTTGAGTCAGTTAGGTAATTTGTATGTTTTTAGGAATTTGTCCATTTCATCTTGAGTAACTTGTTGGGGTGCAATTGTTCATGGTATTTTCTTATAATCCTTTTTATGTCTCTGTAAGATCAATAATGTTGCCAGATTCAGTTCTGATTTTAGTTATCTTCTCTTTTTCTCTTTGTCAGTCTAACCAAAGGTTTGTCAATTATTCTGAATTTTTCAATGAACCAACTTTTTAAAAACTGATCCTCTCAACTGTTTTTTTTAATTCTCTATTACATTTATCTCTACTCTAATTTTTATTATTTCTGTCTTTATGCTAATTTTAGGTTTAGTCTGCTCTTCTTTTTCTAGCTCCTCAAGATGTGAAATTAGGGTATTGATTGACTGGCTTGTTCTTTTTAAAATATAGGCATTTACAGCTATACATTTCCCTCTGAGCACTGCCTCTGCTGTTTCCCATAAGCTTTGGGATGTTGTGCTTTTGTTAGTCTCTAAGAACTGATTTCCCTTGTGATTTGATAGGTTATGGGTGTGTTATTTACTTTCCATATATTTGTAGATTTTGCAGTTTTCCTTCTGTTATTGATTTCTAGCTTCATTCCATTGCGGTCAGAGAAGTTGTGTATGATTTCAGTCTTGTAAAATTTACTGAGACTTGTTTTGCATCCTAACATATGGCCTCTCTTGGATACATGTGCACCAGAGCAGAATGTGTATTCTGTTATTGTTAGGTATAATGCTCTGTTGGTTTATAGTATTACTCAATTTGTAGTTGGTTTACAGAATTGTTCAAGTCCTCTGTTTCCTTACTGATCTGTCTAGATGTGCTAGGCATTATCGAAAGTGATATAGTGAAGTCCCCAACTATTACTGTAGAATTATTTCTCTCTTCAAATCTGTCAATGTTTGTTACATGCATTATGGGGTTGTTATGTGTATAAATTTAATTGTTTTATCTTCTTAATAGACTGACTGTATAAATGTAATTGTTTTATCTTCTTAGTAGATTGACTGTTTTATTAATATATTGTGCCCTTTGTTTCATAATGTTGTCTCTTTTGTCTGATATTAGTATAGTCACCCCAGCTCTCTTTTGGTTACTATTTGCATAGAATATATTTTCCCACCCTTTTACTTTCAACCAATTTGTGTCTTGGAATCTCAGGCAAGCCTTGTAAAGAGAGTATAGTTGGAACATGCTTTTTAAAATCCATTCTTCTAATCTTTGTTTTTTGATTGGAAAGTTTAATCCATTTATATTCAAAGTAATTACTGATGAGGTAGGACTCATTTCAGTTACTTTACCAGCTGTGTTTTATAAGTCTTAAACCTTTTTGATCTCTCATTTGCTCCAATATTGCCTTCTTTTCTGTTAGTTGACCTTTTATATTGGAACCTTTGATTCTCTTCTCACTTCCTTTTCTGCATATTTTTAGATGTTTTCTTTGTGGTTACCATGGGATTTACATTTAACATCTAAAATCTATAAAACAATCTAGTTCGAATTGATAGCAACTTAATTTCAATAGCATGCACAACCTCCACTCCTGTATCCCTCTAGCCATATCCCCTCATCCTTATATTGTTCTCATCACAAATTACATATTTACACGTTTTGTGTCCAATAACATAGATTTATATTTATTCTTTATGCACCTGTATTTTAGATAATGTTTAAAAAAACATAGTTATAAACCAAGAATATATTATACACTGTGTACCAGTTCGGAACTATTATGTACCAAGAAAAGCCATGTTTTAATCCTGATCCAATCTTGTGGGGCCAGACCTATTGTTTAAGGTGGGAACTTTTGATTAGATTACTTCCATGGAGACATGACACAACCAATTGTGGGTGTGGCCTTTTGATTAGATGGTGATGTGACCCCACCTATTCAAGGTGGGTTTTGATTAGTTTACTGGAATCCTTTAAAAAAGTAAACATTTTGGAAAGAACACAGAGCCAACCCAAGACCCAGACATCTGGAAATGCAGAGAGTAAATGCCCCTGGGGAGCTGTTTGAAACCAGAGCTAAGGACTGCAGTAAATGCCAGCCATGAGTCTTCCCAGCTGACAGAGGTGTTCTGGAACTACAGCCTTTCTTGAGTAAAGGTATCTTTATCTGGACCCCTTAGTTTAGACCTTTTTACATCCTTAGAACTTTAAACTTGCAACTTAAATAAATTCTCCTTACAAAAGCCATTCCATTTCTGGTATACTGTATTCCACAGGATTAGCAAACCAACATGTGAACTTTTATTTATCCATGTAGTTTAACTTTTTCATAGATATCTATTTATTCATATAGCTTCAAGTTACTGTCTAGTGTTCTTTCTTTTCATTCTGAAGGATTCCATTTAGCATTTCTTGTAGGGCATATCTAGTGGTAATAAACTCCCACAGCATTTGTTTATCTGGGAATGATATCTTCCTTATTGTTGAAGGACTGGTTTGCCAGATGCAGAATGATTGTTAGACAGTTTATTCCCCAAGCACTTTAAATGTCATCCCACTGCTTTCTTGCTTTCATGTTTCAGATGAGAAGTCAGTATTTAATATTATTGAGGATCCATTGACAAGTTGCTTCTCTATTGCTCTTTATAGGATTCTTTTTCTTTGGCCTTTGACAGTTTGAATATAATATATCTTGGTGTGATTTTCTTTAAGTTTGTCCAATTTGCAGTTCACTGAGCCTCTTGGATGCATATATTCTTATCTTTCAACGAATTTGGGAACTTTCCACCTATTACATCTTCAAATAATTTTTTCCTCCCCTTTTTCTTCTCCTTTTTCCATACTGTAAATGTTTTTATGCTGCATAATGTCCCATGGGTTCCTCAGGCTTTGTTCATTCTATTTTTTTGTTGTTGTTGTTCCTCAGACTGAATAATTTAAATTGTTCTACTTCAGATTCACTAATTCTTTTCTGCTTGCCAATTTGCTCTTGAACCTGTTAAGATAATTTTTAATTTGTTATTGTACTTTTCAGCTACAGAATTTGATTGGTTTTTCTAAAAATTTCTCTCTTTAATAAATTCCTTTTTGTTCATGTATTGTTTTCCTGATTTCCTTTAGTTCTTTGTCCATATTTTCCTTTAGGTCATTGAACTTATTTGGGGACTTAATATCTTTGATTAGTAATTCCAAAGTTGGCATCCTCAGGGATAGTTTCTGTCATTTTATTTTATTCCTTTGAATGAACTATCTTCCTCTTTGTATGCCTTGATACTTTTTTGTTGTTGAAATCTGGGCAATTGAATATTTTGATGTGTTAATTTTGGAAATCAGATTCTCCTGCTTCCTCGGGGTTTTGTTTTTTTTTAATTGTTAAAAACTGTATATGTTCTGAGTTGAGGTGCTCTTTCAATACTTAGCCCACCTAATACTGAGCCTATAGGTTGGCCTTAGGTGAAAGTTGAGGATTTTCTCAGGTTTTTTTGAATATGCATTTTTCCCTGGGCATGCACAATAAATTCCCCAGTAAGCACTAATGCTACCAGGAGTCTCAATCTCCCCCTCTCCAACCACCCCCGGAAAGATTCTTTCAAGCTTCTTCTCTCCTCCCAGACCCCAGGAGCTGTAATATATGTCTCAACTGTAATCTTTCACCCAGGTGGCTACAGTGTCCTCAATTCCTTGACACCTTTCTTCCCCAAAAGGAATTCCAGGTGAGTGTCCTGAGTCAGTCTTTCAGGGAACCACCAGATGGGATGAAACAGACATACAAACAAACTAAATTTCCACATTTAGGTTTTGTTTCCTCCATAACCATATACCAGGATCTGCAAGGGGAATCAGACTGGTATACCACTAATGGGTCTGAGCTGGAGGAGGGGACGGAGTCAGGGGAGAGTAAAAGTGCCTGAAGCTTTCCCACAATTTTTAGATGTCTTGATTCAGCATTTGCTTGGTTGTTGTTTAACTGTGATTGCTTTCCAGAATTCTGGAAAAGTTGATTCTGACATTTTCTGCTAGTTTTCCTATATTTCTTGCTGATGGCAGGCACAATTTCATCTTCTTAAAGAATTCATCCTTAGATTTTTACAAAACCTTCCAACCTGGATTAGTTCCATATGCTTTCCACACACCTGTCCTTAGGAACACTTCTTCTATCACTATCATTCTAAACTCTCTATTATCATCCTGGGATTGTGCTGGCTTTCCTGTTTCATGATCTCTTATTTTCCTCTTCTTGGTTTAGTTCCTTGTTTCTATGAAATATCTCTCTGAGCAAACAGTATTCAATACAAAATTCTGATACTTAACTTGGCTGAAAATTTGCTTTATGTGTAGGTTCAGGTAATGATGCTGCATTGTTCTGCTTCTGTGGACTTAAATCATCAGTACATGAAATTCATCTATGGCTGATTACATTTGTGGCTAGCTAAGGGGAGTGCTTTCCACAACGAGTGAGGTTTAATTTTATTAGCTGGAGGCTTAAAAGAAAGAGGTCAGAAGAGAGCGCAGAAGTTTAGTGTATGTCATCTGAGCACTCACAGTTCAGCCCAGACATTTAAAGATACAGAAAGGAATCACCCTGGGGAAAGTTGTTGGAACTTAGAGTCCAGGAGAGAAGGCCAGCAGAGATTGCTGTGTGCCCTCCCATGTGACAGAGAAACTCAGATGAAAGCTTCTTGCCTTTCCTCTGAAGAACTATAAATTTTTAACTAAATAAATCCATTTATTAAAAGCTGATCCACCTCTGGTGTGTTGCATTCTGGCAGCTTTAACAAACTAAAAATTCTATTATCAAGCTACACTAATATTTCTTGAGCATACAGTTTCATTATTTTTCCCTTGGATTTTCCCAGGCATTGCCCAATTATCTTCCAGCTTCCAAGTGCCACTGTTAAGAAGTCTGATGACAATCTGTTTTCTTATCCTTTACACAAAGCTTCTATTTTTTTTTCCTCAGGAATCTTGAAGAATCTTACATTGCCCTTAGTGTTAACATTTCATAATTATGTGCCTTGGTATGGGAACATTTTCATCCACTGAACTGAGCTCTTGAGAAACTTTTCAATTTGAAAACTCATCCTGTAATTCTGAAAAATACTGTTTGATAATTTATTTGATGATTTGCTTGCCTCTGTTTTATATTTCTTTCTAAAATTTTCACTATTTGGATATTGGGTCTCCTGAACATGAACCCTCATTTTTCTTTCCAATTTTCTACTCTTTGACTTTTTATTCTTCTGGGAGTCTGCTCCTATTTTACATTCTAAAATTTTTTCTGAATTTTCCATTTATACTTCTCTGTTATTTTCAATAACTTAGTTTTTGGCTCTTTGATGGTTCCTTTTCAACTAATATCCCAGTCTTATCCATGACTCTTATGGATAGCTGTTGTTATCTCTTTGAGGATACTAATAATAGTTTTTTGAAATGTTCTACTTATATACGCTCTAGTTCCTCTAACCTGCTTTTGTTTTGTTTGCTTAGGTTCCCATATTTTGTATAGGGAATGCCTGGATGTGTCTTCACAAGGGGCAAAAAAGTATTTACAATTATGTGCCCTCCTTACAAACACAAAGGAAGTAAGACACAGATATAATGGATCAGAAAATTGAAATAAACTAGAGCTAAGCAGCAAGACCAGAGTTGGCCAGTTGCACTGTGATGTTGGATCATTACTGACATCTAGTGGCCTGATTGTTATAGCCCAAACAAAGCAAACAAAAAACCCACAGGAAAAAGGTGCAGTGGAAAGAAGGGCTGGAATGGGAGCTACAATTTTACATACAGAAGACTAACAATCAGGCTATTTTTCCTAAGTTCTGCTATTTGAATTAATTTATTATAAGCAAGAGCAGGGTTTCCATTTCTGCTATGTCTTCACTGTGAGCCAGGGTAAGTAGCACTTGTAAAAATAAGAAGGGCTGGAAAAATACCTTCTAGTTTCTTCTGAGAAGTGTTCCTCTGTATCTGATCTGTTCTGCATGGGTATGAATCCCACAACTTTGTCATTCTTTACTGCAATCTAAGAAACTGAGTTATCGGGTACACAGAAAAACCCCACTAGTTCTTTTGTGAAACACCAGGGGTTCTCATTTCATTCATAAAATATGAGTAAAATGTTCTTTGATGGGTCTGAAAAATGTCAAGATGACTGCAAAAATATAACAGAGAAACAACAGAGGCAGTTTATTGTATAATGTACCATATAATACTAATGATACATAGAAATATTTATGACATTTAGTAATCTGAACTAAAGAATTATTATGCCTTTACACTTATGGACAGGCAAGTTATGCTTAGAGCCAACATAATATACACTATACTTTATGATTTCAACATGCAGGAGAGAGAAAAACATTACACATATCCGTCATTAAAAGATTAGTGCACAGGGCGGGCCACGGTGGCTCAGCAGGTAAGAATGCTTGCCTGCCATGCCAGAGGACCCGGGTTCGATTCCCGGTGCCTGCCCATGTAAAAAAAAAATTGTAACTACAAGACTACAATTAGAATTTATAAATCTTGTTATTTACCCTTGTTCAGGATAAGGAGAGTCATAATAGGAATGATTCTCACAAATGGAAATGGAGTTTCTGCCTCATTTTTTTGTCTGACCTTCAGTATGTGGTAATAAGTAGGATCTATGGAACTTGGTTTCTGTCTCTTCTATTGCTCTATATGGGTCACTGCACTTAAGCCACTCCTATGATTAATAAAATGTAACCTTAAGGAAAATGATGTATCTTAATTTGTTCCCTTATATAATAATACTGTAATAACCTATCATAACTATATCAATGAATAACAAACAGAAACACAAATATATAAAACATCAATAGAATATCAAAGTTTTTAATATAAATATGAGTTGTACAAACATGCTATGTATAAATGAGGCTCTATATGGAGTACAGCATGATTTTTAAAAGGCACATGCCTACTTAGTTTTTGTTGTTATTGACTGTAAGGCCTAATATTTGCTCAAACTTCAAATATGCTTCTATTACTAGATCTGATAGAAATTTGTTGTCAAAAATTAAAATTATTTTCTAGTGTTTTCATGTATATTGAAATGTAATATGTAATAGAGAAAAATGTAATAGAGGCAAATGGAGCAAGGTATTGGATACTCACTGTATTGTTTGTTCTGACAGCAGAAATGAATGGAAACAAGAAGAAAAAGAAGAGATGATACAATACAACTAAACTGTGAAAAATAATTAAAAGTGTGAATGAAAGGAAACAAGGGCTGAAGATGCATAGTACATTGGGACATACCTTGAAGCCAGTCTACACCTTCTTGTAATCCTTCTCCTTTTAAGGCATCACTAGCACTGAAATAAAATCCATAAGAAATATATCCATTTCATCACATCACAGAACTCTAAGAATAAAGAATTATAATTTTTCAACATGGCAAATTAAACACTGAACTTGAATATAAGTAGGAAATAAAGGTCTGAGTGCCAGGACCAAAATATGAGAAAATGATTCATAATTTACACAGATATTTTGTAAAGTAGGTCAATAAAAAAATTCTAGGAATATGATTTAAATTGATGTTAACAAAACATACACTTTGGTTATTCTTCTAGTGGTAGAAAGATTTTTGTGCTTGCTCATTTTTCGTTTTCTTTGGAAGAGAGGTTTTATACAGTTTGCTGTTCTACTTTGCCAGGCCCCAACAACTGGATAGCATTTATTTTTTAGAAATGCTTGACCTAGGTTGTAATTTTACGATAGGGCAGGTATCATTATTTGAAGTAGAATCTGCTATCTACAGGTTATAATCCCATAATTATAGCTTTGGTAAACTGGAAAAATAAAAAATATCTAAATGATTTCAATCACAGTTTTATATTTATTAGCCACAAGAACATTGGCTAGGTTACTTAAGTCTTCTGTCTTCAGTTTTGTCATCTGTTAAAAGAGGGACATTAATATTAACACTGACCTCATATGGTTATTATGAAATTTAAATATTTAAGATAATGTATATAAAACACCTGAAACAGGATCTTTCTATTGTCTTTCAATTTTTAAAAGAGTAAATTTAAATCTTATTGTGATGTTATTTTATATATAATCATAAGTTACACAAACTAAAATAATAAAATGCAAACACTACATGATTTCTCAAGTCCCAAGTGTCTGAATTCTATCTTTCCTCTCAAATTATTCATAAGACCTATAGCTAGGACAAAAGTCAAAGACCTCATCTTGGCTTACAAGACCCCACATGATCTGAGCCTTGCTTATTTCTCAGTGGCTTCTTCTCTACAATCCCCCTCTAGATGCTCTGCACTAGCCAGTCTGGACTTCTTATTGTGACTGAAATGCAGCACTCACACCATCATCACCCAGAGGCTTTTTACTTGCTGGTTCTCTATCTAGAAAGCTATTTCTCCAACTCAGTCCTATTTTTAATTTCGAAATAAAAATTAATTTTGCAAATAAAAAATGTTTTTCCATGTAAAACAATTAGCGATTGAATTTTAAGATACACACTTATAAAATGGCAGCTAGGAGGATGGAGTAAAATAAAGCAGGATAGTAAGAGAAAGAATAATGAGGTACTACCTCTCAAGACCTAATTGAAGTTAGAGAATAATTAAAGTGAAGGTTTGGAGAAATAAGGATTTAAATTTTGAAAAGTACACATTTTAAAATGCTGTACTTCTGATCAAGAGGACACAATCCTTAATATAATGAAAAAAAGTAAAAATGATACTACTCTAAGCATAATAAATTTGGGTATAATTTAGGGAAACACAAAAGTTCTATGTCAAGATGTCTCCCTACTTAATATCCCTCCTGTCTTTATCAACCAGGTACCAAAGTAAAATTTCAACTTCAAGAATCATTCAGTAAAGACTAACTTTGCCTCTGATCCCAAAGTTCCTTGACATATACAGTGTTTCACTCTTGGGTAAAAGCACTAGAAACCTTGAGTATTGAGGACTTCTAAGATCTTTCTCAAGTTCTATTCCAAGTATTATTCCTTCTGAACCAAAGCTAGCCCTTAAAGTATCTAAATAGTTGTCAGAACTACTTTCGTTATATTCTACTTCCCCTTCTGAGACCACCAGATATCTCTGCTTGTGTTCGCTCTTTCCCCTACAAATACCTTGTTATAAAAAAGGAAAAACTCTGGCAAGAGAAGGCCATCTCACAGCAGAAAGGAGTAGGTGGGTAGAAGGAAGCTTAGTGACAAGTAGTGGTACGCACAAAAAATACTATCTGCTATATAGTCTCTGATTATTCTTGTTGGACTATCTTGGAAGAAAGGCACATTGGCATTTCCTCATTTTAACCAATATTTATAGTAAACCTGTTAACTACCTGGCACTGTCACTAATCTAGGGTTTACAAAGAGAACAAAAGAGACACCAGCACTAGGTGCTAGTTCTGTGGCTGTGGACATGAGCCAATGGTACTTGAATCTCATCTGTTGCTGACTATATCTGCAGTCAGCTAGGAGGTGTGCCTGCTGCAATGAATGATATTCGACTTAATTGGCTGGTGTGTAAATGAGAGCGCTCAGTGTAGCACGGCCCAAGCAGCTCAGCATACCTCATCTCAGTACCTGCAGCTCAGCCCAGACCTTTGGAGATGCAGAAAGAAATCATCCCGGGGAAAGTTGTTGGAACCTAGAGGCTTGGAGAGAAGGCCAGCAGAGATCACCCTGTGCCTTCTAAGAAAGAACCTCAGTTGAAAGTTAGCTGTCTTTCCTCTGAAGAACTAACAAAATAAATCCCCTTCTATTAAAAGCTAATCCATCTCTGGTGTGCTGCATTCCAGCAGCTAGCAAACTAGAACACACACTAAGACAGGGACACAGATTATAAACAAAAAAATAAAAAATAAAAAACAAGCAAAAAAAATGACCTCAAGAAAATAAAGCAAAGTAAGAGAAGCACAAGTAACATGGAGTAGGATATGGTGATATTTTAGAGTGTGATAAGGAGATATCTCTCTCCTCTCATTCTAGGAAAGTGACTCATGACTCAGACAAAGGGAGTAACAAGTCCAAATGCCCAGATGTGGAAATGTGTTTGGCTGACTTAATGTGTAGAAGGATGGAGTCAAGTAAGTAAGCTGTTTAAGCTATCCCATTGTAAGAGTTGTTTATATTTTTTTAATATCCAAAAAGATTTGAAAAGGTTTTAATAGCAATATGTCCCAGAATACATGCATGCCATAATTCTATAAAACAAAATACTTAGCTTAAGATAAAAGGAAAAGTAAATATAAAACTTTACCAAATATGCCAGGGTTTATCTT
>PVIY010048508.1:6559-17363 GCA_004026745.1 Myrmecophaga tridactyla
ACTTAACAAAAGAACATTAAGATATCATTCCATTCTACATATACAATCAGTAATTCTTAATATTATCACATAGTTGCATATTCATCATTTCTTAGAACATTTGCATCGATTTAGAAAAAGAAATAAAAAGACATCAGAAAAAGAAATAAAACAATAATAGAGAAAAAAAGATTATACATACCATACCCCTTACCCCTTGAGAAAAGCCATGTTTTAATCCTAATTCCATTTTGTAAAGGCAGCCATTTCTTCTAAACCCTATTCAGTGCTATATGTTTGAAACTGTAATTAGATCATCTCTCTGCAGATGTGACTCAATCAAGAGTGGTTGTTAAACTGGATTAGGTGGAGATGTGTTTCCACCCATTCTAGGTGGGTCTTGATTAGTTTACTGGAATCCTTTAAAAGGAGAAACATTTTGAAGAAACCTCAGATGCAGATGTTTGGAGAACAGTTGCTTCAGAGCTGACAAAGACATGGATGTTTAGAAATGCTTGGAGAGTCGTAGAGAGCAGAGAAGAATGGCAGAGCCACGAGAAAGCCTCAACAGAGAACGCCACAGAACCACAAAGCAGAGAGTCCAGCAGCCAGCAACTTTTGGAGATGAAGAAGGAAAATGCCTCCTGGGGAGCTGGAGAGGAAGCTTGTAGATGACTCTGTGTTTGCCCTGTGCCCTTCCAGCCGAGAGAGAAACCCTGACTGTGTTCACCATGTGCCTTTGCACTTGAGAGAGAAACCCTGAACTTCATTGGCCTTCTTGAATCAAGGTATCTTTCCCTGGGTGCCTTAGATTGGACATTTCTATAGACTTGCTTTAATTTGGACATTTTCTTGGCCTTAGAACTGTAAACTAGCAACTTATTAAATTCCCCTTTTTAAAAGCCATTCCATTTCTGGTATATTGCATTCTGGCAGCTAGCAAACTAGAACACAGTATTTCAATCAGCTATGAAATAATTTTCAGAAAATGCTCTAGAATTGACAGTCAGGAACTTGGACTTGAATGACTGAGTGAAGCCGAGGTAATTTTTACACCAGTATCATTATATTTATCAGCAAAACAAATATTGATTGACCAATATAATTTAAGAGTTTATAATTTAAGAGTTTATGATCCTTAGCAACAGGAAATAGGCATAAGATGATAAATAGGAAAGCAGAAGGGAGAAAGAGAACCAATATACAGTTCCTTTTGGAATGTGACAGACAGAAAGCTTCATGGAGAAGACGGAGCTTGAGCTAGTTGTTGGACTTGGACAAAGGGAGGACAAGCCCGGCATGGAGGATGGCAAGGGGAAAGGCATAGAAACAGCAATGTGCATGGCCTATTGGGGAAAAAATGGATAGGTTACTGTGGCTGGAATGAAGAGTTTACATAGAGAAGTGGTGTCCATAAAGGCATGGAGAGAGTAGGCGGTATAGAACTTTGGCTGAAACTTGAGACTTTGTTCTGGGGATAGTAGGGAGCACGTGGGTAGTAGGGAGCACTATACTGAGAACTTCAGTGCAGAGGAAGAATGGGGTGGAGAGAGGAGTACAGCATTAGAGAATCATTGGGATGATTCAGGGCAGAACCAGAACTTCACTTCAGGGCAGGAAGTGACAGAAGCAAGCAATTTATGTAGGACAAATGGATGGGACTTGGTGACTGACGGAAAGTGAGGCAGGAGTTAGAGAAAAGCATCCAGGTTTTTTTCTGGTTTCCAACTTGGGTTACTGAGAGAATGATCACATCCCCAACAGAACTGTTCTACCCCTTTCTCAACAAGGTTCCTCCCCATTTTCTTGGTTTTGGTTTTCCCTCAGAACTAAGGAAAACAGCATTTGGGGGTAGCTCTCTCACCCTACCCCAGCCTGCCTTACACTAACCGTAATAGCATAGGATCCTAATACCTGTTTATAATCAATATAGAGAACTTGAAGATATGATTTATAAAAGATTGCACAATGGGGACAGAAGTAAACAGGGACTAAAACCTACTAGATTTGATGATTCACAACAGAATCCTAAACATCACAGCCCAAGGGGACTACTTTAATTATTTAGTGGAAAATTATTTCTCTTTACAATAAAGAAACAGAGGTGTCCAAATGAAGAGTGACTTGCCCGAGGTCACGTGGCCAGCAATTAGCAGGCTAGGACTGGAACCCAGTTTGCTGAGTCTTAACCCAGTGCTCCCTGCATTTCCACTTGTAAAGTTATACCTGTGTGTGTGCACACACATGCTTGCTTGAGAAACAGAAAGCATTTTATTGGAAAAATATATTTTCTATGGATCCACAACACATTATCTCATCAGCAGTCCTCACTTGATAATAACTCAAGATTGTTTTAGATACAATTCTGTGTCTACTTATCAGAATAGTTGGCCTATTTCCTCATTTCTACCCATGGTCATCTCTGTATTTATTTTGAAATAATAAATAGATTTCAAACTGTCTTGGCTGAACTCTGACAGTTGACCCCTTTCCCAGCCTATATTACAACTATTTTGTATACAGCAAGTTTATGAAAACTCTTATTTGCATGCTAACTGGGAATAGAGAGGATTGGGAATAAGAAAAGGGAAAATAGGAAGCATATAATACCAGGTACCCAGTGGATATTTGAGGGAGACAAGGAAAGAAGAAGGAACTAGATGGAACAATTGATGGGAAACAGGAGAATGGCCTTAACTAAGAAAAGGATTTTCATACAATGAAGATAGGGTAGAGACAGCATTCTGCCTGCCCCATCAGGGTGCTTCCTGGGAGGTCCTGAACAAAGACACACACCTACTGATACCAGCATGCTGTGGCTAGCTGGAGAAAACTCATCAATCCTTGGTTTGCCACTCAGAAGCCTTGTGTCATCCCCATCTCATAAGCTGCTAAACAACTGTTGAATCCTCTCACTAAAAACTTAGAGAATACAAACAAGCCTCTTCCTGTCTGCTGAAAGAGACACACAGAGCATACCTGACTTTCATTTCTCTTTCAAAAATCCTTCCTCCCTCTTAAGGGGACTGCCTGGTAATTTTCCCACCCCATAAAAGAGGCTGTGTTGCTCAAGGAAGCCATTTAGAGAAGTTTGGACATCTTGAGGGATGGCTTTCACCCAAGCACCCTGTTTCTCCCTTCTCTAGGGTAGAACAAATAAAACAGTCCCAAGGTGGATAAACATTGACATATGGAACCATCCCCGGACAAGAAGAATAATTGTTTGGTGTTCTGGACAATGAACAAGAGGAAATGAGCTTTAGCCAGGAAAGAAAAGAATGACCTTCTCAGGTGTGTGATGGACAAGATGATGGGCAATGGATGAAAACAGCCAGCCAAGAAAGGGACTGGCCGGGCCTCCTGGAAAGTGTGTTTGTGTGTGTGTGTGTGTGTGTGTGTCTTCCTTGTGTAAGTGATGGGCCTTATTTTTGCTGAGCATTCCCTGCTGTTGCTGCTATTGCTAAAATATCTTGGAAGCTGTGTGCTAACATATGGGAAGCTGTTGGCCATTTTTGCTTTCTACTGGACTTTCTGCCTTTCAGTCTCCTTTTCTCAGGCCAATTTGTCATCCCATAACAGAGAATCATCTAATGGTGCTCAATAGATCTGACTGGGCTGAGATAAGCCCACGAAACGATGTCTTCACATGTTAGTAAAAGCTCTAAAATACAGATTAGCCATAGGACAGGGACATGCCCACTGTGACTGCCTCCAGTATGCATCAGGCCAAGATCAAAGGAAGGACCACACCAGAACCCATCCCTGCCCATCACAATAAGGTCAAGACATATCACATCCTGTCATAACACAATGAAGACTCAGTGACAGTCAGACCTGCACTTTGCTATTATACTAACTCCAGTAGTTCACTGGATATTATACCTAGGAAGGCAAAGTTATTTCATTGGGTCTTCTAGAAGGAAGTTCAAACTTGAAATCATTTGGAGCCAAGTAAGCTAAGATCCATCTAAAGATGCAGCTTCATGCACCTATAAAACATGAAACCTGTATGTAAGCACCTTGAGTTCATGGAATGATCAGACAGCGAAAAACAAATGCTTGGTTATGGAGTCGAAATGTATTTCAAAGAAAACAAGAAGAGCCTGATATCCCTCAGGCTGCCTTCTTCTGAGACACTTAGCTCAGTTGTTGTGACTCATCACAAGAGAAGCAGCTTTTAGTTATAGTACATCAGCTGGAGAAAAGGTATATCACTTTTTTTGAAGGTAAATCAAGGGGGTTAATTTTTGGTTGGTGATTTCTGACAGTTCCTCAGTGTTTTCAACTCAAAGCATAACTTCATAGAGAAGCTTATGTTTTAAATTGTGAAATACATTTTTGTGAATTTCTTCTCTGAATCTTCCTGTTCCTTCCAAAAATACGGATCTAGTGAATCTGAATGCTTCAAAGTCATCGAGGAAGGAATGGTATAACATTATACTTGGGTTTTAAATCAATACTTTTCAAGAAATCGATGTTTTAATCATGAAGTAGCCGTGATTTTATAGAGTAGCCATAAAGTCATAAAATCATAGCTATCACCCAAACCAACCAACCATTGATTTTTTTTTTTTTTTTTTTTTTTTTTTTTGGCATAGGCAGGCTCCCAGAATCGAACCCGGTCTCTGGCATGACCGATGAGGCTTCTGCCACTGAGCCACCACTGCACCACCCAACCATTGATTTTACATCTAGAAAATCTGAGACACCCAGATGCAACTCACCCAAAGTCATAGATTGGGTGAGCAACAGAGATAGGGACTGGAACCCACCATCCTGATAAGTTGATGCTCTTTCCATCTCTCTGGTGGCCAAAAAAGTCAGTATTTTGAGATTTTTAGAGAAAAAATGTTTTAATCACTTTAAAACCACAATGTATTGGATGAAAGGTAAAGGAGGAATCAGAAGGCAGTGAATAAATGAATGGGGAAGAGAGTCCATTTAATCATTCCTAATTTTAAGAGCCATTCAGATCCCATTAAGGGCTTGGGAGAAACAAGTGTGCTCTGGGCTTGGAATTTTGCTTTCCTTGACTGGAGCAGAACTGCGTATTTTAACCTGAAAAATGGGAACAAGGGGAATTTCACCCAGAGTCACCAATATTGCATCATCTTATCCTTGCTATTCTGCAGTTTCCTCGTGTCTCCTCCAAGCCATATCAACCCCTCAAAATCTTTCCTTCTGGGCCTTTCCCAGAAATAGATTCTTGCCAGAAGGTATAAAAGACCAGCTTCTGCAAGGAGAGCAACTCCTCTGGCTGCCACGGGAGGCCACAGCAACTGGAGGTAAGACACGTTAACTTTTGTCTTTCCTGGTTTCTGTGAAGTTCATGATGACATTTCCTAAAAGCTTCTCAGAAATCTCAGTACTGGATCTGGACTTGTCTTCACTGGGCATTTTCTGGGGCCAGATTTTGCGGGTTCATCTCTGTTGGGTCTAAGAGAGAATATGATTAAAATCACTGTGAGGCAAACAGTGTGACGGTAGCACAATACTTTAAGTGTAACAAAGCTGAGTGTAAGTACCGTTGAAAGTGGAAGGCTAGGGGCGTGTATGTCACCAGAAGGAAAGCTAGACTGTGTAACTTAGCAAAATGTAGAGTGAATGACGATGGTTTAATTGTATAAATATAAGAAAGTCCTCACATGAACTAGAGCAAATGTACATCACTGTTACAAGGTGTTAATAATAGGGTGGTATATGGGGAAAATACAATTAATGCAAAACTAAGGGCTATAATTAACAGTAACATTATAATATCCTTTCATTAATTGTAAAAAAGACACTATACCAAAGCTGAATGTCCATAATAGGGTATTTGAGGGATATGGGATTTTTGTTGGTTTATGTTGTTTGTTTTTTCAAAAGAAATGAGAATGTTCTCATATTGACTGTGGTGAATGCATAACTATGTGATGATACCAAGAGCCATTGATTGTACATTTAGGATGGATTTGTATGGTATGGGAATAAAACAATTTAAATAAATTAGAAAAAAAATCACTGTGGGGCAAGAAGGTTTTTCTGCACCTGAGAACTAAGTCGCATTATCATGGACTCTTAGGGCTAGAGGGGGCCACAGACATCTCTTATCCAGTGTTTAGAAACTGAGGCCTAGGAAAGCGATAGCACAAATCTACGGCTGCAGTGAGTGTTGGGGGAAGGTAGTAACTGATGCTCCGTGTGGCGAGCTTGAGACAGCTGTGATTTCACATGACCTCCCCATTAGGGTGGAATTTTGTAGTGGTAAGGGGTCCCTAAGCCAGGGCTCTCAGGTCTCCATCTCATTTCCAAGGCCACCTGCCTACCCTCTGCAGCAGGTTTGAATATCTAGTTAGCCCTGAATTTAATATCTAGTTAGCCCAGTGCATTAAATGCCCCGTGGACGCCGACCCTCAAAGGGTAAATGCATTGCAGCAGTATTGGATGGGCTTCATCTGGGGAGAATGGAGTGGTTGAATCATATTGTTTTTTTATATCCCAAACCCGGTGGCTAAGGTGAACGTTCATTTATGCTATAGAGGGCTTGTAAGAGCCATCTTCTCTCCATTCTCCTCTTGATCCTGGAGACGCTCAAAAGATTAAATAGAGTGTTCTTTGTCATGACGGGGTGTTTGTTCACTGTCCTATTTGCTCATTCCACCAAGCCCTCTCCATTCATGGAAAAGAATCCCACTGACTCTTTCTTTCTCTGGCCTTCTTCTAGCCTTCCTGGTGACTGCTCAGGCAAGAGCGAGAGTCAAGCCTTGGAAGGCTTCTGTAGTTAATGTGGTCCACACATCAGCAGCATCTGCATGACCTGGGAGCTTGTTGGAAATTCAGTCTTGGGTTCCATTTCAGACCTACTGAGTCAGAATCTGCATTTAACAAGATCCCCAGGTGGTTAGTAGGTACATTAAAGTGTGAGAAACCTGCTAAGGGACCATCACCACCCTCTCCATCTTCCTACTTCCAGATGCTGTATGTCTTTACACAAGGAGTTCTATTCACCCAGCATGTAACCAACATCTGTTATGTACCAGCACTGTGTTTGGGAGCTGGGAAAACAGAAACAAATAAAACACAGCCCTTGAGGAACTCGAGGACTGATAGGGAGAACAAACATGAAAACAGTAATATGAGATATGAACGAAGTGCTTTGAGAGAACAGAAAAAGGAGTTACCTAATTTTCCTGGGGAAATCTGATAAATTTCACAGAGAAAGTAGCATTTGCCTGGGCTTTGAAGGATGAATAGGAGTTTATCAACAGAGAAGGCATTCTAGGCATAGGGAAGAACATGAGTAGAGGCATGAGATTGTGGAACAGCCTGGCAGGCGCAGAGGCTGTAGCTCTGTCCTTAGATAGGGAAAGCTCCATGCTTTGAGAAATGGTTTCTGCACTGACCATGATGATGAGAACGTAGGTAAATATCCAAACATTACAGAAGCTGACATGCTTTAGTTTCACACTCTGAAGCCCCATGTCCTCTGCCCTTTGCCCTGCTTGGCTCTAGCTGTAGAGAGTGTCCCTCGAGGATTTCTTGAACATCCTTTCACAGTCGCATGACTGTGTATTGCCTGGCTCTGCTTTCTGTCCCTCACCCTTCCTTCACACAGATTAGGAAAGTCAGCCAAGACACAGAAGGTAATTTAGCTTTGACTTTGAAGTCCATCCCCTCCTCCAATTGCCAGTGAGAAAAACATGAAGGTACTCCAAAGGGAGAGGAGAAGAGAAATGAGTAGCTAAGTTTTGTTTCCTGTTCATTTTTGAACTTTCATGTCTTTGACTATGATTTGTTTTTCCCTCTGTCCATCTCAGATGATGCCTTTTTTCACAGACTAACCTTTTACCTTTTATTTTTTACTTATTATGAATACATTAGTCATCCAAAGAATCACAGGAGGTCAGAGTTGGACATCATGATCACTTGGTCTGAACCCCTCACTCAGCAGGCAAGTGACCCAGAAAGGTTGAGTAACCTGCCTAAGGTCACAGAGCTAGTTAGAACAAATGCAGAACTATGATCCAGGGCCTCCTGATTCCAAAGCTTGCATTTCTTCCCTGCCTCCCGTACCTTATTACATCTCTTCCAGTACCTAGCAGCAGCCTGGACACTTAGTAGATAGTTTGTATAGTTCCTCTGTTTCAATATCAGGGTGTTTAGTGTTCCCTTTCTCTGCTTCACCATCCTCTTCACCACCAGGGAAAGGCTGCCAAATAGGATTCTGGGTCTTGTTTTAGCGATGAGGGTCCTTCTCCAGCTCCCAGCCCTCCTGGCATCCTTGGCCCTGCTCCAATCTGCAGAGTGTGCCACGAATGGTAAGTATCTCCCTGCACTAGTTTCCTAGGGTGGCTGTAACATATTACCACCAACAGGATGGCTTAAAACAACAGAAATTTATCCTCTCACAGTTCAGAGGCCCAAAGCCCCAAATCAAGGTGTTGCAAGAGACACGTTCCCTGAAGGCTTGAGGAAGAGTCCTTTTCCCTGCCTTGTGTTTGCTTCCAGTAGCTCCAGCACCTTAGCTCTTAGCTGCCTTACTCCAGTCTCTGCCTCTGTCTTCTCATGGCCTTCTCCTCTGTGGGCGTCTCTGGGTGTCCTCTCCTCTTCTTGTAAGGACCCCAGTCATTGGATTTAGGGCCCACCCTTATCCAATATGAATGACCTCATCCTAACATAACTAATTACATCTGCAAAGACCCTATTGCCAAATAAGGTCACATTCTGAGATTATGAGTTGCCACGAATTGGGGGGACAGTGTTCAATTCATTACACGCCCCTTGTTCATAGCATGTGTCCCACCCATGCTCCAAACCTCCATACGAGTGAACATGGGAACCCCACCTCTGCCATCACAACATCCCCTTCCCTACTTTAGGGCCCTGGTGATTAAGCTAGGTTCTTTGATGGACTTGCTTAAGGGCCCAGGAACCACAGGAACAAGAGAAATCCCCTCAACCCAATAGCCAAGCCAGCTTTCTTACACCCATCACTGGGGTCTTCTCGTGGAATTGGGGAGGGCAATTTTGGCATCTTATTGAAGACAGAGGGCCTGCTCCCCATTCTGTGCTTTTTCCCTCTTGAACATTGAGACTTATGAAAAGGTCCTAATCCTAATCTTCTGCCTTCTCAGATGTGAGGGGGTGGGGGTAATGGCCAAGAAAGAAGGAGATGGAGGCAGAGGGCATCTTCAAGGTGTCGTGTTTGCCATCCTGCTCCCTGCTCCTCCCCCTCCCAGCACAGCCGGCCAGAGCTGCTGCTGTCACTTACGCTGTAAGCCAAGCCAAGGTCCAAGTCAACAAGGCCTTCTTGGATTCCCGAACCAGGTATGTGGGGCGCACGCGCGCGCACACACACACACACACACACACACACACACACACACTTCCCTTCACAGTCTTCCTGCATGTCTAGGCCAGCCCTGACAAATCAGGGAGCTAAAGGCATCGTCTCACTTGCCCTTCGACCCCCAAGTACGTGGCAAGTAGGAGCAACAGCCCATAACTCCTAAAATGCTCAGCCTGTAAATTACCTTGAGAGAACATCTAATCTAAGTCCACAGGAAGGACTTTTCTTCCTCAGGGTCAAATGTTTCCCTGGGTCATGCATTCAGGGGTCCCAGAAAGCCTCTAGGTACAAGTTCTTCACTCACTCCACTGCTGCTGATGCCTCCTGACTTCAGGCGGGTTCCTGAGACCTGGCTTCTTTGGCGGGTAACTCTCTCAGGAAGCTGTAAGGAGTGAGGGGAGGAGAGCGCAAGGGAGGAAGCCAGCAAGGGGGTGGTTTAAGGAGAAGTCTTGCCTCAGCCTGACCCCACAGGGAGATCTGGAGTGCAAGTTGCACCTCAGAGTCTGTTCTACCTTGGAGAAATGTCACCACCTGGCTGCAGGGGGGCGTGGGAAGGTGCAGCCGGCCTTCTGTCGCTCCCGGGCACCTGCAGGCAAAGCAGCTCCAGTCGCCTAAAAGCAATGACTGGAGAAGGTCCCAGGTGTATGTGCTGAGATGCCTGCAAAAACCAATACAGGTCCCTGCCCTCCCGGAGTCTACGTTCTAGTGAGAGGCGGACACAGAGCAAGAGTAACCATTGTACTGAGCAGAAAACTGTCGTATTCTTTCCTCTTGCGGTCTCCTTACACCAGACCTGTGGCTGCATTCCTCCTGGGCCCTTGAATGAATTCTCAAGCAGCTCCATAATTTTGTTGGTGCCTTTTAGATGATAAGATGCGCTCTGGTCACTTCTAGTCCCAAGAACATCATTTCAGAAATTAGTATGTCAGCATAAGGACTCAAAGCTTCTCCCCCATCTCAGCTCAGAATGGCTTGAGGCCTGTGGTGAGGGAGGGGGCACAGTTCCCTGCTTTTCTCTTTCCTGGACTCCTTCAGCTTCAGCGGGGGAAGGGGGAGAGATCAGGGATGGCAAGAGCAGATCCACCTGGACAACGCAATCCCAGCAGGGGCCACAGGTCTTTCTCTCCATGGGTGGTTTTCTGGTCTCCCAGAGATTCTGCTGTCCACCCCATGACCCGCAGAAGCCAGCTGCTTACAGCTCCAACCCTCACCCCTCTCAACACCCTCTTGGGCCAGGTCTCCTTTGGCTTGCCCCAAGAAATTGATGACAGGTGTGTGGTTTTGTGCCCGGAGCTGCCCCGCCTCTCCTCTGCTGTCAGGCGCACAGCTCCAGCCACCACTTCTTTCCTTCAGGGTTTTAGCCAAGACTTCAAGGCACACAGACAAAAGCCCTCCCCTTAAGTGATGCTCTCATGGCCCTTGTCCCTACAACTAATGCCAAGGGTCAGTCCCTGTTCTAGTTTGCTAGCTGCCGGAATGCAATATACCAGAAAC
>PVIY010048509.1:0-17268 GCA_004026745.1 Myrmecophaga tridactyla
AATATTCATTGAGATAGGTACCTAAGTATAGGGTATATTACTTTTTTACATCTTTTGATTTTAAGATACTCCGTACAGGAGTATGCACATAGTTTATAGTATTTCACTTCTTTGAAGGAAAATATGTTATTTTGTCAGGTGTTTATAATTATGATAATGGCTTTAATTTGTAAAGCACATTCACATACATTATTTATGTCAGATGTTTAATGTACACTTAGTATGTGCCATGTACAAGATCATGTACTAAAGATGTAAAAGAAGGTAAAGGAGGAGGAAAGGAGAATGCATGGGCCATAACATAAGAAGTTAAAAAAGGAGAAAGATACATTTAAAAACTTTTAAAATTGTACTTATTATGAACTATTTCCAATATACAAAAGCAACAAAGAATCCTATCTACCCAAAACCCAGAATTACCATGTAATTTTTGTATATTTGCCTCATATCTTTTTGCTTTAGAAATAAAATATTAGTGATACACTTGATAGCCCCCAACCTCCATAGCATTTTCCTTCTTTCCCAGAGTTACCTACTGCCTAAGGTTGGACTATACCCTACCATCCATGGTTTTTATTCACAAAGACATTGCTTTGCAGCTTGAAATAATGCTTATTAAAATTTTGTATATTTTGAATATGCACAAATGACATGCAAATTGCATTTTTCATTGTGATATATTTTTCCTTTCAAAAGACTTGGAGGTTGCCCATTGTAATGCTAGATTTTTAGTGGTTAAAGCGCTAACATTCAAAGTCACTAGCAAAACGGTGGAGTAGACAGCCCTAAACTCCTGTCCCTCCATAGAAACATTGATAAACAAGCAGTAACTGTAAGAACCAACTTCCCTGGAACTCTGGGAAACAGTCAAAGATGTATAGGAACCAAGAAAATGTTGAATCAAGAAAAAAGGAACTTAAAAATAGATGGAAAGCTGTGCGACAATTTTACTAGCCCATGCCCCCCTCCCTCCCCAGTTCACTGGCAATCTTGAAGAAAGCCAAGCCATGTTCCAAGTGGGGGACCCTAATCCCTGGTTCTGGACGGAGGAGAGCAAGTGATTGTGTCTGTTCTAATCAGTTCAGGGACTACTTGAAGGACTGACACAAGGCACTTGTCTCTGTTTCACCTAACACAGAACTCACTAAGGGCAGAAAAGGAGTAGGCGTTGCTCAAAAATACTATAGAGCAAATTAAAAACCTGCAGCTGACTGGGGGAAAAGATTATGGTTCAAGTACATAAAAGGCTGTCTAAAGCCTAGGAGGAAGCTGAGGAGAGAAATTTATTGAGAAATTAGGCATTAAAAAGCATCCATGTATAATGGAGAATTTAAAAAGCCATGCGGGGGTGGGCCACGGTGGCTCTATGGCAGAGTTCTCACCTGCCATGCCAGAGACCCGGGTTCGATTCCTGGTGCCTGCCCATGCAAAAAAAAAAAACACCATGTGCATGCCCAGGGCAGGATGCATGCTCAAAAATAAAAACAAACAAAGAAAACCTTAAAAGACCCAAAGCTTTCACCATTGGCTGATCTCTAGGTTCAGTGCAACCAAGAAGTAAAAGCTGAGGCACAGTTGTAAACAGCCTGGATAAATGTTTAAGGAGTGCCTCAGCACAGACCCAATCTGCAAAGCCTTAGAGAAGTATTTTCTAGGGCTTTGTTTTGTTATGCTTCTGGATTGTCTTTGTTTTTTTTTTTTTTTCTCTTTGTCTGTTTTTTATCCCCTGGCATTCAAAGACATCTTTATTAAAACACTAGCTGAGAAACCATCATCAATATGGTCACGTTAGATATCCCCTTGAAAAGTCTTCTCTCAGAATCAAGTAATAAAAAGATAAATCCCACTTGACTGGAACTCTGGAGGATGATAAAGACTGGAGAAGGACTCTAGAAATGCCGACTCAAAGAAAAAGAAAACTAACCTCCAAAGTCAGGTAGGAGATTTCTGTCTTGTACCCGCCAGTGTGGAGCCCTCCCTCTCATTCAGTCTGACGCAGCCTGAAAGTTGCACAGAGGGAGCAGGGCCCAAGTTTTTCCCACTGCGGATGCAGACCATGAAGCCACTTGCAGCAGTGAGTTAGAACTCCACGCATATCCAGGCTCAGGGATCCAAGTCCTCAGAGACCCAGGGAGGAAAAGTGCCACATGCAAAAGAGGACCCGGGGGGAGAAAAAAAGAAAGAAAGAGGTTCAAGGCAGCACTGTTGGCAAGAGGTATGCTTACTAAAGCCAGTTTCTGATGGCTGGACCACCGCTAAATACAAAACAGACCATTCTGGATCGACTCAACTATCTGAATTGATCCCATCTGGGTCCCTGAAGTGGGATACCCTAATGGGGAGGAAACTGGAGGCAGAAGAGTCTCAGAAAAAAAAGGAGGGGAGGGTGGAAATTGAAGTGCTATAAGTCAAGACAGGTCTTAAAACTGAAAAGGGTAAGGAAAAATGTAGCAATGACTGAGGGAAAGAATTTAAACAAATCATAGGAGCTGGGAAGAAAATTCTGAACAAAAACAGACAAAACAGATCAAGGTCTCCAGAGAAGGAACAGAGAAAAGGAAGCTTTCTCCTTGAAGTGAAACAATTGCACAAAAAGTACAATCTTAAAAATTGTACTGCATATCCAGGGCAAAAATCAAATAAAAAAGAGCAGAGAAAATCTGAACAGTTCAATGTAGCCTACTCTAAAGATCCAGCATAAACTGGACCAAGTATCAAAAAGCCTTAATGTAAAGCAAATCAGCAATAAAACCCTAGAAAAGAAGGAGAAACTGTCAGAAACAATACAACAAAATAATCAGATGATCAGATCTCAGCAAAAAATTTCAAGCTATACTAAGAAACAGGAAGATATGGCTCAGTCAAGGGAATAAATTAAAACTTCAGAGGAGGAATAGAATTTGAAATAATTAGTCAAAGAAGTTCAAACAAATCTCCTAAATTATTTCTATGAGGTGAAGGAAAATATGAATATAGAGCTAAAGGATATTAAAAAGACAAGGTATGAGCATAAAGAAGAATTTGAAAGTATAAAAAGAAACATAACAGAAATTATGGAGATGAAAGGCACAAATGGAGATTAAATATACACTAGAGGCATACAACAGCAGATTTGAACAGACAGAAGAAATAATCAGTGAAATAGAAACAGCACAATTGATATATTATAGTCAGAAGAACAGATAGAGAAAAGAATAGAAATATTGAGCTGTGCCTCGGTGATTTGAGTAACAGCATGAAACATCCAAGCATATGCATCATTGGTGTCCAGAAGGAGAAGAGTAGGGAAATAGGGCAGAGAGAATATTTGTGGAAATAATGGCTGAAAATTTTCCAACTCTTATAAAAGAAATAAATATACATGTCCAAAAAGTGCAATGTACTACAAACAGAATAAATCCTAATAGGCCTATTGTGCTGGTTTGAAAAGATGTATGTACCCTAGAAAAGCCATGTTTTAATCCTAATCCCATTTTGTAAAGGCAGCCGTTTCTTCTAATCCCTATTCAGTATTGTATGTTTGAAACTGTAATTAGATCATCTCCCTGGAGATGTGATTTAATCAAGAGTGGTTGTTGAGCTGGATTAGGTTGACCCATTTGGGTGGGTCTTGATTAGTTTCTGGAGCCCTATAAAAGAGAAAACATTTTGGAGAATGAGGGCGATTCAGAGAGAGCAGAGCAGAACGACATAGCCAGAAGAAACAGAGTTCCCCAGTCAGTGACTTTGGAGATGAAGAAGGAAAATGTCTCCCAGGGAGCTTCAAGAAACAGGAAGCCAGGAGAAGAAGCTAGCAGATGACGCCGTGTCTGCCATGTGCACTTCCAGATGGGAGAGGAACCCGGACCCATGTGCCTTCCAGATGAGAGAGAAGCCCTGACTGTGTTCACCATGTGCCTTTCCACTTGAGAAAGAAACCCTGAACTTCATCAGCCTTCTTGAACCAAGGTATGTTTCCCTGCATGCCTGTGATTGGACATTTCTATAGATGTGTTAATTGGGACATTTTCTTAGCCTTAGAACTGTAAACTAGCAACTTATTAAATTCCCCTTTGTAAAAGCCATTCTGTTTCTGGTATATTGCATTCTGGCATTAGCAAACTAGAAAACCTACTCTAAGACACATAGTAATCAGAATGTCAAATGCCAGAATTAAAGAGAGAATTCTGAAAGCAGCAGGAGAAAAATGATTCATCACATACAAGGGATCCACAATAAGACTAAGAGCCTATTTCTTATCAGAAACCATACCAGTGGAATTTAATGTACTGAAAGAGAAAAACTGCGAACCAAAAATCTGTTATCTGGCAAAACTGTCCTTCAAAATTGAAGGAGAGTTTAAAATATTCCCAGATAAACAGAAACTGTGAGAGTTCATCAGAAAAAGACCTGCTTTACAATCATAGCTAAAGAGAGTTCTGCCACTTGAAAGGAAAAGACAGGAGAGAGTGGATTGGAGTAGTGTGAAGAAATGAAGATTTTCATTAAAGGTAATGAAAAGGGTAAATGCAAAACCCAGTAGTACTGCATCCTCAATATATAACTCTACTCTTACTTTTTAATTTCTGTAAAAGTCAGAATTCAATTGAACAAGGAAAAGGCATATTTCCTGATAATGGACATGCAAAATATAAGGAGGTAAAAATGGGACAAAAACAGCATAAAGAGGGGAAGCAGAGGGATACGGGAGCAGAAAAAGTGTATGCTATTGAAGCTAAATTGATATCTTTTCAAACTAGTAGGTTATAGACATAGGTTGTGTAATACAAACCCCAGGGTAACTACATAGAAAATACCTTAAATATCTAAAGAAACAGAAATGAAAAAGGATCAGTCAGATACATCACAAAAGATCAACTATACAGAAAAGGAGCTTTCAATAACAGAAAAGAGAGACAAAAAAGTTTGAAGACATATGAAAATCAAAGGACAAAATGGCTGAAGTAAGTACTAGCAGTAATAACACTGTTGTAAATGGATTAAATGCCCCAATCCAAAAGCAGATTGGCAGAAGAATAAAGAAGAATAATCCAACTATATGTTGTTTATAAGAGACTCACCTTAGACCCAAAGATACAAATAGATTGAAAGTGAAAGGACTGAGAAATGTATTCCATGTAAATAGTAACCAAAAAAGAGCTGGGGTAGTTATTCTAACATTAAACAAAATAGACTTTAAGTCAAAAGCTGTTACAAGAGACAAAAAAAAAGGCATCATATATTTAAAAAAATGTCAATCCATCAAGAAGAAATAACAGTCATAAATATTTATGCACCTAACCACAGTGCCTCAAAATACATGAGGCAAATTGAAGGGGGCCATACAGGAACTGTTCAAAAAGTTGAAAAAGTGATCAGACATTGAGTAGAGATATGAATGAAGCTGATCTGGATAGGACTAAGACTGGGTAAAGGATGATATCATCCACATTTTAAAACTTCAACTTCTGTGTGAGAATAAAGGGAGAGATGTTTATTTGGTGCAAATTTATATTTTGGGTAGTGCATTTCCCAATTTACCTTGTATGGTCAGTTTAGTTGAACACCGTAAATACATGGAATTTTGAATAGGGCATGAAATTTTGTTGGTTTGTACAGATTAGTGTGATGCCTCAATAAATCCTAGAGCAATTTGGGCAGTGAATAAAAAAGTATTTGCAAAGTCCCCTTGAGGAAATGGGGAGAAAGGAGGAAATATTCAACTTCCCTATATGGAGAATTTATATTCCTGCAAGCAGTGGGGACAACAAAATCAACAGACTGAGCCCTTGATCTTGGGGGTTGTTCCTATGAAACTTATTCCTGAAAGGGATAGGCTGAGTCTACTTAAAATCAGGACTAAGAGTCATCCCCAGAGAACTTCTGTGGCTCAGATGTGGCCTCTCTCTCTAAGCCGACATAGCAAGTGAACCCACTGCCCTCCTCCACTATGTAGGACATGATTCCCAGGGGTATAAATCTCCCTGGCAGCATGAGATAGAAATCCAGGAATGAGCTGGGACCTGGCATCAAGGGATTGAGAAAGCCTTCTTGATTAAAAAGGGGAAGAAAGAAATGAGACAAAGTGTCAGTGGCTGAGAGATTTCAAACAGAGTCAATAAGTTATCCTGGAGATTATTCTTATGCATTATATAGATATCCCTTTTAGTTTATGGTGGATTTGAGTGGCTAAAGGGAAGTACCTGAAACTGTAGAGCTATGTTCCAGTAGCCTTGTTTCTTGAAGATGATTGTATAAAGATATAATGTTTACAATGTGACAATGTGACTGTTTGATTATGGAAACTTTGTGTCTGATGCTCCCTTTATCTAGGGTATGGACAGATGAGTAAAAAATATGGATAAAAAAATAAACAAATAATAGAAGGAACAATGGTTAAAATATATTGGGTAGATGGAAATACTAGTGGTCAATGAGCAGGAGGGGTAAGGGGATGGTATGTATTTTTTCTTTTTTTATTTCTTTTTCTGGAGTGATGCAAATATTCTAAAAAATGATGATGGTGGTGATTAACAACTATGTGATGATATTCTGAGCCGTCGATTATACACCATGTATAGAATGGATGTGTATGAGATTTCTCAATAATTAATTAATTAATTAATTAACTGAAGGAGGAAATAGATACCTCCTCAATAACAGTTGGAGACTCCGATACACCACTTTCATAAGAGTGAAATATTATGAATAGTAAATAGTCAGAAGATCAGTAATGAAACAGAGAACTTGAATATGATAAATTAACTAGACTTAGTAGATATATACAGATCATTGCACTCCAAAACAGCAGGACATACATAATTCTCTAATGTACATGGATCCCTCTCCTGAATAGACCATGTGTTGAGTCACATGGAAGGCTTCAGTGAATTTTAAAATATTAAGATTATACAAAGCATCTTCTCTGACCATAATGGAATGAAGTTGGAAATCAATAACAGGCAGAGAACTACAAAATCCACAAATATGCAGAAGTTATATAATATACTCTTTAGCAATCAGTGGGTCAAAGGAAAAATTACAGAAGGAATCAGTAAAAATCTTGAGATGAATGAAAACAAAAACAACATATCAAAATTTATGGGATTCAGTGAAGGCAATGCTGAGAGGGAAATTTATAGCCCTAAATGTTTACATTAAGAAAAGAAAAAAGAGCTAAACTCAAAGACCTAACTTCACAGCTGGAGGAACTAGGAAAAAAACCCAACAAACTGAACCCAAAGCAAGCAGAAGGAAGTATATAACAAAGATTAGAGCAGAAATAAATGAAATAGAGAGTAAAAAAGGATTGCATCAACAAGACCAAAAGTTGAGTCTTTGACAAGATCGATAAAATTGACAACCCCCTACCTAGATTGACAAAGGGAAAAAGAGAGAAGAAGCAAATAAATAAAATCAGAAATGAGAGTCGGGACATTACTACTGACCACACAGAAATAAAAAGGATCATAAGAATATACTATGAACAACTGTATGCCAAGAAATTAGACAACCTATATGAAATGTACAAATTCTTGGAAATACATTAACAACCTACATTGACTCGAGAAGAAATAGAAAATCTCAACAGACCCATTATAATGTAAAGAGATTGAATCAGTTATCAAAACGTCCCAACAAAGAAAAGGCCAGGACCAGATAGTTTCACAGGTTAATTCTATCAAACACAGGGACTCCAGTGACAAGGAATAAAATCCTTGCAGAAATAATTTGGAAAAGTCACTAAAGAAATAGATGAATATGACCTTCAAAAAAAGTTCAAATAAATAAATCCTGTTGGATGAGAAGAACATGATTTCCAGAGTTTCCACATTATCATATTAAAATGTCCAGTTTTCAACAACAAGAAATCACAAAGCATATAAAGAAACAGGAAATTATAGCCCATTAAAAGGAAAAAATACTGACAGAGAATGTCCCTGAGGAAGCCCAAATATTAGAGGTATTAGACAAAGACCATATATCAACTGTCTTAAATACGCACGAAGAGCTAAAGGAAACCATGGGCAAAGATCTAAAGGAAACTAGGAAAACAATGTATGAAGAAGATGAAAATATCAATAAAGAAATAGAAATTAACAAAAGGAAAAAATTAGAAATTTTGGAGCTAAAAATCAATAACCAAAATGAAAAAGTCACTAGAGGTGTTCAAAGCAGAGTTGAGCAGGCAGAAGAAAAAAATAACAACATTGAATATAGGACAACTAAAATTATGCACTCAGAGGAATAGAAAGAAAAAAGAATGAAGAAAATTAAATGGAGACTAAGGAGCTTGTGGTCACCACCAAACAGACCAATATTTACACTATGGGAGTCCCAGAAAAGAAGAAAGAGATATAGTGGCAGAAAGAATCTTTGAAGAAATAATGGCTGAAAACTTCCCAAGTTTGATCCAAGAAGGTCCATCTACTCCCAGTAAGATAAACTCAAGAGATCCACACAGAAACACTTTATAATCAAACTATTGAAAACTGAAGACAAAATGAAAATTTTGAAAGCTGCAAGATAGAAGCAACTTGTCACATACAAGAGATCCTCAATAAGTTTGACAGCCATTTTTTTTTAAATCAGAAACCATGGAGGTCAAAGAGCAGTGGGATGACATAAAATGTTAAAAGTAAAAAAAGGCCTATTAGCTAAGAATTGTCTATCTGGGAAACCTATTCTTCAAAAAAGGAAGGAGGAAATCAGACATTCCCAGATAAATAAAAGCTCAAGGATTTCTTTATCAGTAAAATCTCTCTGCAAAAAAAAATGCTAAAAAGAGTCTTTGGGTTGAAATTTAAATTGCACTAGACAGCAATTTAAAGCCATATGAAGAAATAAATGTCTTCAGGAAAGGTAACACAATAGGTAAACATAAAAGCCAATATCACTGTAGTTTGTGTAACTCCATTTTTTTCCTGCATAATTTAGAAGACAAATTCATAAAAATAATTATAAATTTAAGTTATTGGTCACACAATTTATAGTAATGTATTTATGACAACAGCAATATAGAGGGGGTGCAGAGCTATATTGGAACAGCTATTTTGGATGCTACTGAAGCTAAGTTGGTATTGGTTCAAAGTAAATTACTATAAATTTATGATATTAATTGTAATCCCCATGGTAACCCTAAGAAAATATCTTTTAAAAATACATTAAAGGAAATGAGAAAGAAATAAAAATGGTGTACTACCAAAATTAAACTAAAAATAAAGCATTAATGGAGTATATAAAGAACAAAAAAGGTATAAGACATTCAGAAAAAATATCAAGATGGCAGAAGTCTTTCTTTGTCAGAAATTACTTTAAATATAGATGGACTAAACTCTCCAATCACAAGGTACCGACTAGGAGAAAGGAAGAAAAATATATGACTTAAATGTATGTTGTCTGCAAGAGTCTCACTTTAGATCCAAATACACAAACATATTGAAAGCAAAAAGATAGAAATAGATATTAAATGTAAATAGTAACCAAAAGAGAACTGGGGCAGGTATATGAATATCAGATGAACATTTAAGATAGCAATTGTTATAAGAGACAAAGAAAGATACAATAAATACATTAATTAAAGGGTCAACTCAAAAAATAAAACAATAATAAACATATATACACCTGTGTCCCCCAAAAAAGATAGGTCCATTTCCTAATCCCCCTTTCCTGTGAATGTGATCTTATGGGGAAACAGGATCTTTGAAGATGTTGCTAGTTAAGGTGAAGCCACCTGAATTAGGGTGGTAGAGAAAATTGGACACTGAAAGAGAGAAACAGAGAGAAAAATGTTATGGGACAGTGATGGCAGAGAATACCAAGGATTTGGAACAAGCCACCACCAGAAACTAGAAAAAGCATAGAACAGATTCTTCCCTACAGACTTTGAAGGAAGCATGGACATGCTGACACATTGATTTCAGAGTTCTAGTCTCCAGAACTGTGAGACAATAAATTTTGTTGTTTAAGCCACTGAGTTTATGGTACTGTTACAGCAGCCCTAGTAAACAAAGACAATACTTAACAACAGAGCCCAAAATACGTGAAGCAAACACTGAGAGAATTGAAAGTAGAAACTAACAGTTTTATAGTAACAGTTGGAAACTTAAATACTGTGGTGTTGTGAAGCTATATGTACCCCACAAATCATATTCTTAAATCTAACCCATTCCTGTTGGTGTGAACGTATTGTAAGTAGGACCTTTTGATGAGGTTATTTTAGTTAAGAAGGTGTGACTGACCTCAGTCAGGATGTCTTAATCTTATTACTAGAGTCCTTTATAAATGGAGTGAAATTCAGACAGATAGAGAGAAAGCCATGGAAGTAAGAAGCTGAAATTCAGCTGAACCTGGAAGACAAGGAAAAGACCAGGAAACACTGCCACTTGCCTTGCCATGTGAAAAGCTAAGGACCAAGGATCCCCAGAAGCCAGCCCAAAATATCAATCTTCAAGGAGAAAGCATTGACTTAATTTGGACTTCTTTTAGCCTCAAAACTGTAAACTAATAAACTACCATTGGTTATCCTTGTCTCATTTCATGGTCTTTGCTTGAGCAGCCTAGGAAACTAAAACAAGTATCTTATTTTCAATAATGGCTATATGTGGACAGAAGATCAGTGAAGAAATAGAGGACAGAAACAAAAGTATAAACCAACTAGACCTACAAGACATGTATGGAACACTCCAACACTTTACTCAAGAACATATGGATCATTCTCCAGAAGAGATCATATGTTAGGCCACAAAACAAGTCTCAGTAAATTTTTAAAAGACTGAATTCATGCAAAGTATCTTCTCTGACCACAAAAAATGAAAGTAGAAATCAGTAGCAGAAGGAAAACTGGAAACTTCACAGATATGTGGAAATTAAACAACACACCCTTAAACAGCCAATGGATCAAAGGAGAAATCATAAGGGAAATTAGAAAATGCTTTGAGATGAAAGGAAATGAAAACCCAAAATACCAAAACTTATGAGATGCAGCAAAGGCTGCATCTCTGAAATATAAATTTCAGAGAGAAATTTATAACTATGAATGCCTAAAATAAAAAAGAACAATCTCAAATAGCATAACTTTACACCTTGAGGAAGTAAAGAAGAACTAAGTAATCCAAACCTAGCAGAAGGAAAGAAATAATAAAGATTAAAGCAGGGCTAAAAGAAACAGAATAGAAACAATAGAGAATCAATTAAGCCAAAGGTTAGCTCTGTGAAAAAAATCAACAAACTTCAAAAAACATTAGATAGACTGACAAAGAAAAAGAAAGAGAAGATAAAAATATCTTTAAAAAAATGAAATTGGGGACAGTAAGACAGTGGCTCAGGGGCAGAATTCATGCCTGCTGTGCTAGAGACCCAGGTTCGAATCTTTTATCATCTCATCTTGCCAGAGACCCGCGTTTGATTCTTTTATCATTTTTTTACATGCCTGTGCATGTAAAAAAAAAAATTAAATTGGAGACATTACCAACAACCTTTCTGAAATAAAGAGGTAAAGTCTTTAAATCTGTAACAAAAATATTCCCAACATATAATATGATTCCAGGCACAGATGGCTTCACTGGTGAATTCTGCCAAATATTTAAAGCAAAAGTAATGCCAATACTATTTAAACCTTTATAAGAAATCTGAGAAGATGGAACTCTTACTAACTCATTCTCTTTGGCCAGCGTTACCCTGATACCAAAGGCAGATAAAGACATCATAAGAAAATTATAAAGCAATATCCCTTACGAACAGAGAGGCAAACATCCACAAAAAATAATATCAAACCTTATCCAATAGCTTAATAAAAGGATTATACTCTTCCTGATTTCAAAACCTACTATAAAGCTATAGTAATCAAATCAGTTTGGCATTGGCTTAAGGATAGTTATATAGACCAACGGAATAGAATTGAGAGTCTATAAATAAACCCATACATCTATGGCCAATTGATCTTTTTTTTCAATTTTACTGAGATGTATTCACACATGGCACAAACCGTTCAAAGTATACAATCACTGGTTCACAGTGTCATCATATAATTGCGGATACATCCCCATGATCAATTTTAGAACATTTTCATTACTCCAGAACAGAAATAAAAATTAAAAAAAACCCAAAGTCTTCCCTACCCCTTCCCCCCCCCCCATTGTTGTGTAGTACATTTATTACTGTTGATGAGAGATTATTAAAATATTGCTGTGGGCGGGCCACGGTGACTCAGTGGCAGTGTTCTCATCTGCCATGCTGGAGACCTGGGTTTGATTCCTGGTGCCTGTCTATGCAAAAGAAAAAAATTGCTGTTACCTATTGTGCTGGTTTGAAAGAGGTATGTCCCCTAGGAAAGCCATGTTTTAATCTAAATCCCATTTCATAAAGGCAGAATAATCCGTATTCAATACTGTATGTTTGAATCTGTAGTTAGATCATCTCCCTGGAGATGTGATTTAATCAAGAGTGGTTGTTAAACTTGATTAGGTGATGACGTGTCTCCACCCATTTGGGTGGGTCTTGATAAGTTTCTGGAGTCCTATAAAAGAGGAAACATTTTGGAGAATGAAGGAGATTCAGAGAGAGCAGAGAATGCTGCAGCACCACGAAGCAGAGAGTTCACGAGCCAGCAACCTTTGGAGATGAAGAAGGAAAATGCCTCCCGGGGAGCTTCGTGAAACCAGAAGCCAGGAGAGAAAGCTAGCAGATGATGCCTTGATCGCCATGTGTCCTTCCAGCTGAGAGAGAAGCCCTGACTGTGTTCAGCATGTGCCTTCTCACTTGAGAGAGAAACCCTGAACTTCATCGGCCCTCTTGAACCAAGGTATCTTTCTCTGGATGCCTTTGATTGGACATTTCTATAGACTTGTTTTAATTGGGACATTTTCTCAGTCTTACAACTGTAAATTAGCAATTTATTAAGTTCCCCTTTTAAAAAGCCATTCTGTTCCTTGTATATTGCATTCCGGCAGCTAGCAAACTAGAACACTTATAGTCCATAGTTTGCAATAGTTATGTTTTTCCACATGTACCCCTCTACTAATTTTTTTACATTTGTAGTTATCCATGAAAGAACTTATTTACATAGATCACTTTAAACCATGATTTTCAATAAAATTCACTGACTATATGAAACTATTTCTTAAGATCACTTTAAACAACCATTTTCAATAAAATTCACTGACAATATGAAACTATTTCTTATAATCCAAAGAACAAGCTACCATCACATCTATCCATTCCCAAAGATTTAAGTTCAACCTTGTTAACAATTCTGTACATATTAGGTAATCAAGCCCCCTTCTCTAGTTTCTATCTCTCTCTAGGTACCCTATATTCTACATTTTTCCCATGCGTGCCTTTATTATATTATTCATATAGCCATATACTGGATAAAGGGGGTATCAGTCACAAGATTTTAATTAAAATATATATTAAGCAAGAAAGATAAATAAAAGGCATCCAAATCAAAAAGGAAAAAGTAAAACTGTCATTATTTGCAGATGACATGATCCCATATTTGGAAAATTCCGAGAAATCTATGACAAACCTACTCAAACTAATAAACAAATTTAGCAAAGTGGCAGAATACAAGATTCATGTGCAAAACTCAGTAGTGTTTCTATACACTAGTAGTGAGCTAATTGAGGAGGCAATTAGAAAAAAATTCATTCAGAATAGCAACTAAAATAATCAAGTATCTAGGAATAAATTTAAAGAGTGTAAAAGACTTGTACACTGAAATCCACAAAACATTTCTAAAAGAAATCAAAGAAGACCGAAATAAGTGGAAAGACATTCTTTGTTCATGGATAGGAAGGCTAAACATTGTCAAGATGTCAATTTTACTTCAATTCATCTATGGATTCAATGCAATACCAATCAAAATTCCAACAACCAACATTGCAGACTTGGAAAAGCTAGCTATCATATTTTTTATATAAAATATTTAAAGAACACCCAAAACACCACATTCCCCTTATCCCCCTGACCCTATTTTTAAATTTTCTTCCTCATTTATCCATACACTAGGTTTTCACAATCACATGGTCACACCATGAAGACTATATAGCTATACAGTTATCTTCAAGAATCAAGCCTACTGGATTACAGTTCAACAGTTTTAGGTGTTTCTTTCTAATTATTCTAATACACTAAAAACTAAAAGTGGATAGCTATATAACACATAAGAATAACCTCCAGAATGACGTCTTCATGCTATTTGAAATCTCCCAGCTACTGAAACTTTATTTTGTTTCATTTCTCTTCCCTGTTTTGGTCAAGAAGGCTCTCTCAATCCCACAATGCCAGTTCCAAAGTCATCCCCGGGGGTCATATCCAACATTGCCAGGGAGGTTTACATACCTGGGAGTCATGTCCCATGCAGGGGAGAGGGCAGTGAGTTTACCTGCAGAGTTGGCTTAGAGAGAGCGAGGCCACTTCTGAGCAACAAAAGAGGTTTCCTGGGGTGACTCTAAGGCATAATTATAAGAAGGCACAGCATCTCCTTTGCAAGAATACATTTCATAAGGGCAAGCACCAAGATCGAGAGCTTGGCCTATTAAATTAGTAGTCCCCAATACTTGCGAGAATATCAAGAATTCTCCATGTGGGGAAGTTTAATATTTCCACTTTTCCCCAAGTACCTCAACAGGACTTTACAAATACTTTTCTATTTTCTTCCCAGATTACTCTGGGATGTATTGGGGCATCACTCTAACCTGTACAAACAATAAAATCCCACTCCATATTCAAGGTTCCATGTAATTATGGTGTTTGAATAAACTGTTAAATAAACAAGTTAAATTAGATAGTGTGCTACAGAAAATATAAATTTTGCACCAAATGAACATCTCTTTCTTCTGTCTCACACAGAAGTTGAAGTTTTAAAATACAGTCAATATCAGCCTTTACCTTTTTTATCTGATTTACCTTAATCCTAACTAGATAAGCTTCACTCATATCACTGAATGAAGTCTTATCTCTTTTTCAGCTTTTTAAACAGCTGCTGTATGGGATGGTGCTTACTTTCATAGCTGAAGAACTCCAGCTCTGAGTTTCAGGTGTCAGAGATACCCAAAGTTCCATGGGATAACCAGGTTATAGACATAGACCTCAGCATCTCAGAATTTAGAAATAACAGTTACAACTCAGGAAATGATATGACAAACTGTAAGAGCTTACAGTCTAGGAATATTTCCAATAAGCCTTCCCCTGATAACCTATGCACTTCAATTTAATTCTCAGAATTTTCACATTATAGTTAGCCCATATTTGTGTGGTGTTAAAATATTTGCCTTTTCATTTCTGGCTTATTTCACTCAACATATGGTCCTCAAGCTTCATTCATCTAGTTGCACGCCTCACAATTTTATTCCTTCTTGCAATTTCTCAATATTCCATTATATGTATACACCACAGTTTGCCCTTCCGTTCATCTGTCCATGTACCCTTAGGCCACCTGCATGCATTGCGAATCATGAATACACATTTACAGTGTGTAAATGTCCATTCGTGTCCCTCCTTGTTCTTTCAAGTATATACCAAATAATAGGGTTGCAGGATCATGTTTCAACCCTATATTTAGCCTCCTGTGGAATCATCACACTGCCCCCCCCAGAGGACTGCTCACTCTACCTCCCTTACCGACAGTGAATAGGTACATCTCTCTCTCCACATTTTCTCCAGCACTTGTATCTTTTTGTTTATTTTTTAAACAGTTTTATTCACACACCATATAATCCATCCTAAGGAAACAATCAATGGTTCTGGGTGTAATCACATTGCTGTGCATTCACCACCACAATCGATATGAGGACATTTCCATTTCTTCCACAAAGAAATAAAAAGAGGAAAAAATGAAGAATAAAAATAAAATAAAATAAAAAAGAGAAACAGCAACACCAAGAATCCCATACCCCCTCCCTTCCACCCCTTCTTATTGACATTTAGCTTTGGTATATTGCCTTTGTTACATTTAATGGAAGCATATTACAATTTCACTGTTAACTACAGACCCTAGTTTGCATTGATTGTATTTTTTCCATATACCATCCCATCTTCAACACCTTGCAATGTTGACATTCATTTGTTCTCCCTCATGTAAAAACATTCTTTTATTTGTACAATTAATCACCATCATTTTTCACTCTGGGTTTCACTAAGTTATACAGTCCCAGTCTATATCTTCAATCTTTCCTTTCAGTGTGATATATGCCCCTAACCTTCTCCTTCAACCATACTCACACCCAGCTTTGTCCACTGTACTTACAATATCACGCTACCATCAGATAGCATTGTGCTATCCATTTCTAGATCCTTACAATTAATCCTGTTGAACATTCTGTACTCCTTCAGCATCAAATATGCATTCTCTACCCACTTTCTATCCCCTGATAACCTGTTTTCTCAACTTTAACTCTCCAAGTTCACTCATTAATGTTAGTTCATATTAGTAAGACCATACCATATTTGTTATTTTGTTTCTGGCTAATTTTACTTAACATAATGTCCTCAAAGTTCATCCACATTGTTGCGTGTTTCATGACTTTATCTTCTACCCTTATTGATAGTCTTCATTTCTACACTCTTTTCCACTGCCTTCTCACCTCCATGGTGCTGGTTGAAGAGTAAATACTTAGTCTTGTGTGGCTTGCCTTGTATGTGGTGAGTCTCTTTTCTCTTACTGCTTTCAGGACTCTCTCCTCTTCAGTATTTGACAGTCTGATTAGTATGTGTATTGGTGCGTGCCTATTTGGATTTTTCTATGTGGAGTTCCTTGAGCTTCTTTGATTTGCATATTTATGTATTTTCTAAGGGTTGGGAAGTTTTTCCCAATTATCTCCTCAAATAATCCTCCTAGCCCTTTACTCTTCTTATCTCCTTCTGGGACGCCAATGATTTCTATATTTGCATGCTTCATGTTGTCAATCATTTCCTCGAGATACAATTAAAATCCTTCCATCTTTTCCATCTTTTGTTCTTTTGTGCATTCAAATTCAGTTGCTCTGCCCTCTAGTTCACCTATTCTTTCCTCTAACTCTTCAAATCTGTTATTTCCTTCTAGTATATCTTTATCTGATCTACAGTATCTTTCATTTCCACAAGATCTGCTATTTTTCTATTTGTTCTTTCAAATTCTTCTTTATGCTCTTCTAGTGTCTTCTTGATATCCTTTATGTCTTTAGCTAACCTATTGCAGCTATTTAGAAGAGTTGTACGTACAACTTTGATTAGTTGTTCCAAATTCTGTGTCTTCTCTGGCTTTTTTGATCTGGTTCTTTGACTTGGCCATATCTTTTTTTTTTTTTA
>PVIY010048510.1:0-17257 GCA_004026745.1 Myrmecophaga tridactyla
TATTATAATAGACAGCAAACTCAAAGCAGGAGTCAAAATAATCTGACTCACAGAGATTTGTGGAATTGGCTGGTAAATCATGGGGTACCTAGAAATACAATAGACGGGCAGTCTACTAAATTCTTGTTTGAACTGTATAAACAAAGGAGTTCTAGGTCAAGTAAACAGAAGTCTAACTTGAATTACAAAAACACAGAGTCACAGCCCCTTAATCAATTTCCAGACTTGAGACAGTTTACAGACCCAGAGCCCCTTGAATGAAAAGGGGGCCAGATCCTTTTGAGAGAGAACCCTGTTACACTGCCACAAATTTATACTGTTAATCTTCCTCCAAGCCTTCTCCAAGGAGATCGTTGACCTTTTTCCAGGGTAACTATGCATTGGGGAAAAAGAAATGATCAGATATTTCAGGGATTATTAGATACTGGTTCAGAAGTGACATTAATTCTAGGGGACCCAAAATGACACTCTGGTCCACCAGTCAGAGTGAGGGCTTATGGAGGGCAGGTGATTGATGGCATTTTAGCTGAGGTCTGTCTCATAGTGGGTCCAGTGAGGCCCCCGAATCCATTCTGTAGTTATTTCCCCAGTTCCAGAATGCATAATTGGAATAGGCAAAATCCCCACAGTGGCTCTCTAAGTCATGCAGTGAGGGCTATTATGGTGGAAAAAGCCAAGTGAAAGCCACTAGAACTGTCCCTACCTAACAAAATAGTAAATCAGAAGCAATACCAGATTCCTGGAGGGGTTGTAGAGATTACTGCCACTCTTAATGACTTGAAGGATGCAGGGGTGGTGATTCCCACCACATCCCCATTCAACTCTCCTATTTGGCCTGTGCAGAAAACAAATGGGTCTTGGAGGATGACAGTGGATTATCATAAGATCAACCAGGTGGTAACTCCAATTGCAGCTGCTGTTCCAGATGTGATATCATTGCTTGAGCAAATCAATGCATTCCATTGTACCTGGTATGCAGCTAGTGATCTGGCAAATGCTTTTTTTCTCAATAGCTGTTAGTAAGGACCACCTGAAACACTGCTTTCAGTTGGCAAGATCAGCAATATATTTTCACTGTCTACCTCAGGGGCATTTCAATTCTCCAGCCCTATGTCATAATCTTGTCCACAGGGACCTTGATAGTTTCTCCCTACCAAAGACATCACACTGGTCCATTATATTGATGATACCATGTTGATTGGAGCTAGTGAGCAAGAAGTAGCAACTACTCTAGACTTACTGGTAAGGCATTTGCGTGTCAGAAGATGGGAGATAAATCCAACAAAAATACAGGGGTCTTCTACCTCAGTGAAATTTCTAGGTGTCCAGTGGTGTGGGTCATGTCAAGATATCCCTTCTAAGGTGAAGGATAAGTTGCTGCACCTGGCCCCTCCTACAACCAAAAAAGAGGCACAATGCCTAGTTGATATCCTTGGATTTTGGCGACAACATATTCCTCATTTGGGTGTGCTACAACGGCTCATTTATTGAGTGACCAGAAAAGCTGTTAATTTTGAGTGGGGACCTGAACAAGAGGAGGCTCTGTGACAGGTCCAGGCTACAGTACAAGGTGCTCTGCCACTTAGATCATATGATACAGCAGATCCAATGGTGCTGGAACTGACAGTGGCAAATAGAGATGCTGTTTCGAGCCTTTGGCAGGCTCCATAGAAGAATTGCAAAGGAGACCCTTAGGATTTTGGAGCAAAGCCTTACCATCTGCTGCAGATAACTACTCTCCTTTTGAGAAACAGCTTTTGGCCTGCTCCTGGACTGTAGTAGAGACCGAATGCTTAACCTTGGGCCACCAATTTACCATGAGACCTGAGTTGCCTATCATGAGCTGGGTGTTGTCTGATCCAACAAGCCATAAAGTTGGGCGTGCACAGCAGCACTCCATCATAAAATGGAAATGGTATATATGAGATAGGGCCAAAGCAGGTCCTGAAAATACAAGTAAGTTACATGAAGAAGTGGCCCAAATGCCCATAGTCTCCATTCCTGCCACATTACTTTCTCTTTCCCAGCCCAGAGTTATGGCCTCTTGGGGAGTTCCTTACAGTAAATTGACTGAGGAAGAGAAAACTTGAGCCTGGTTTACAAATGGTTCAGCACGATATGCATGTACTACCCAAAAGCGGACTGCTGCAGCACTACAGCCCCTTTCTGGAAAGACGGTGGTGAGGGGAAATTCTCCAAGTGGGCAGAACTTCAAGCAGTGTACCTGGTTGTTCATTTTGCTTGGAAGGAGAACTGGCCAGAGGTGCATTTGTATACTGACGCATGGGCTATTGCTAATGGTTTGGCTGGATGGTCAGGGACTTAGAAAGAACATCATTGGAAAATTGATGACAAAGAGGTCTGGGGAAGTGGTATGTGGATAGATCTTTCTGAGTGGGCTAAAAACATGAAGATATTTATGTCCCATGTGAATGTGCACCAGAGGGTGACCTCAGCAGAGGAAGGTTTTAATAATCAAGTGGATAAGATGACCTGTTCTGTGGATACCAGTCAGCCTCTCTCCCTAGCAACTCCTGTCATTGCCCAACGGGCTCATGACCAAAGTGGTCATGGTGGTAGGGATGGAGGTTATGCATGAGCTCAGCAACATGGACTTCTACTCACCATGGCTGACTTGGCTACAGCCACTGCTGAGTGTCCATCTGTCAGCAGCAAAGACCCATACTCAGTCCTTGATATGGCATCATTCCCCGAGGTGACCAGTCATCTACATGGTGGCAGGTTGATTACATTGGACCACTCCCTTCATGGAAGGGGCAGCGATTTATTCTAATTGAAATAAACACATACTCTGCATATGGGTTTGCTTTCCCTGCACGTAACACTTCTGCCAAAACTACCATCCATGGGCTTATAGAATACCTTATCCATTGTCATTGTTTTCCACACAGCATTGCTTCTGATTAGGGAATGGACTTCACAGAAAATGAAGTGCGGGAATGGGCACATGCTCATGGAGTTCTCTGGTCTTACCAGGTTCCCCATCATCCAGAAGCAGCCGGATTGATAGAAAGGTGGAATGGCCTTTGAAAACTCAATTACGGTGCCAACTAGGTGGCTATACCTTGAAGGGCTGGGGTAATGTTCTCCAGGAGGCTCTGTATACTCTGAATCAGCATCCACTGTATGGTGCTGTTTCTCCCATAGCCAGGATCCATGGGTCCAGGAACCAAGGTGTGGAAATGGGAGTGGCACCATTCACTATTACCCACAGTGTTCCACTAGGAAAATTTTTTGCTTCCAGCTCTGCTTGTCTACAGGTTTTAGTTTCAAAAGGGGGAGTGCTTCCACCAGGAGAAACAACAATGATTCCATTGAACTGGAATCTAAGACTGCGACCTGGCCACTTTGGGCTACTCATGCCCCTGGATAAACAAGCCAAGAAGGGGATTACATTACTGGCTGGGGTGATTGACCTTATTAGTGGGAAATAGGACTGCAACTACACAATGGAGGTAAAGAAGAGTTTTCTTGGAACATAGGGGGTCCCCTATGGCATCTTTTAGTACTACCATGCCCTGTGATTAAAATCAATGAAAAACTGCAACCCAATGAAGGTTTGGCTCACCCCACCAGGCAAAGGACCTCGGGCAGCTGAAGTGCTTGCTGATGGTAAAAGAAACATGGAATGGGTAGTGGAAGAAGGTAGTGATAAATATGAACTACGACCATGTGATCAGTTACAGAAATGAGAACTGTAAGGCTGGTTTGTTCATGTTATACTATTTAAGTTGTAAGATGTCATATTTGAGAATGACTATTACCCAAGGACTTTCACCCTATTCTGGAGAGATTTAATGTGTTTCCAGTTATATACAAGGACAGTTGAGTATTGTTAGGTGAACAAAAAATTATCTTTTATTGTTTTCTATTTAGAAATTAGGTATGGTTTAGGTGATGAGTATGGTTGCCAAGTTGACAAGGGGTGGACTGTCATGGTCTGGTTCATGTGTCAACTTGACCAAGTAGTGGTACCTATTTGTCTGGTTGGACAAGTGTTGGTCTGTCTTTTGCTATGAGGGCATTTCATAGAATTAAACCATGATCTCGTTGGCTACATCCACAGCTGATTCCATTTGTAATCAGCCAAGGGGAGTGTCTTCTTTAAGGAGTGATGCTTAATATAATCACTGGAAGCCTTTTAAGGGGGATATAGAAGATACTGGTTCTCTTCCTGCTACAGCTGGCAAACCTCTCCTGTGGCGTTTGTCCGGACCCTCCATTGGAATCATCGGCTTCACAGCCTGCCCTGAGGATTTTGGACACTTTTATAAATTTTATATTTGTTAATGTTCCCTGTTGATTCTGTTTCTCTAGAGAACCCTAACTAATACGACTGTTGTCTTCATTAAAGTAGATAATTTCATGTTATTTATGTAAAGTATCCATTTTTTATTTATACAAATGTTATAACCTCAAATAAACTGTCCCTCCTAGACCAAGGGTGAAACTCCTTGTGGGAGATAAAAAGCTAAGAAGACATGGTATCTGCCAAGGAGCTTGCAATCTAGAAGGGTAAAATATTCACAAAGAAATAAATATAATGCAAATGCAGAGATAAAGCAAGAAGATGGCTCCAATTAGAAAGAATAACAAAGCAAAAATGCAGCATTGGGAATGGTCAAGGAAACAGAGTAGTATAGTTTGAGTAAAGGGTGACTTTAGACCAGAAATTCAATTGGTGCCAGGTCTTCAAGATATTAGAACACAAGTTCAAGGCATTTAGACTTTATTTGAAAGACAATAAGGGATATTAGCTCATCTGGGTTAAGATGATCTTATAAATTAAAGGACAGCCAATGGAATACAAATAAGTGGACAGATGATAAGTCCTTTCTGGAAGGAGAAATGGCTGGGAATGGGGACCATGTTCATATTCATCACCTTGTCTCGGGATAGGTTGTTGTTTCTTTTGTGAAAAAAAGTTTAACTCTAAGGAAAATTGTGGGGGGGTGGAGGGTGAGGAAGATAAGAAAAATTTAAAAATTGCATAAGCAAAAGAGGAAAATGCTAGTCCAGTTTCTTGATATTTACTTTACTTGTGCAACACTTTTTTTTTCCTCATTATGGGATTGTCAGATAAAGGAATCTATCAAGACAAAATATTTTTTTCTCTCACTATTTCATTCAGAAAGAATGTAAAATAGCACACTTATCTATTTTTACTTTGATTCAATTTACCAAAGAACCAATAAATAAGTAGCTAAAATCTGTGGAAATGAGAGGAAATTATCTTTTGGAAGAAAATTTCTTGAAAGAGAAAGGTTATTTCTAGCTGGGTCAGCAGCTACTTGATGTCAACACTGCTGAACAGACATAGGGAATTTGTGAGTGGAGATGTTATGCAAAGATGGCTTGATTGATTTTTTTGTAGAAAACTATGGGTGCTTGTCACAATGCTGTGAGATGTACTTGACAGGGTATGAAATATTTTATTCTGATGGAGAATGATTTATAGCGAGTTCATCCAGTGCTGAACTACAAAAAGAGATGGAACAGTAAAAATAGTAGAGGGAAGTTCAAGGAGAGGAGAATACAGCTGTTCAATTTCCTCTTCTTGTTATTATTTCCATTTTCATTAAATTGGTTGATACTGCTTCCTGTCCAAGAGCAGAGTAGATAAGGAGTACTTTTAGCACATATCTGGTAAGGCCAATGTGCTGGTTTGAAAATATGTATGGACCCTAGAAAAGCCATGTTTTAATCCTAATCCCATTTTGTAAAGGCAGCCTTTTCTTCTAATTCGTATTCAGTATGAATGTTAGAAACTATAATTAGATTATCTCTCAGGAGATGTGATTTAATCAAGAGCGGTTGTTAAGCTGGATTAGCTGGAGGCATGTCTCCACCCATTTGGGTGGGTCTTGATTAGTTTCTGGAGTCCTATAAAAGAGGAAACATTTTGGAGAAAGAAGGAGATTCAGAGAGAGCAGAGCAGAACAACATAGCCACAAGAAGCAAAGTCCGCCAGCCAGCAACCTTTGGAGATCAAAAAGGAACATGCCTCCCAGGGAGCTTCATGAAACAGGAAGCCAGGAGAAGAAGCTAGCAGATGATGCCATGCTTGCCATGTGCCCTTCCAGATGACAGAGGAACCCTGACTGTGTTTGCCATGTGTCCTTCCACTTGAGAAAGAAACCCTGAACTTCATCAGCCTTCTCGAACCAAGGTATCTTTCCCTGGATGCCTTTGATTGGACATTTCTGTAGACTTGTTTTAACTGGGACATTTTCTCAGCCTTAGAACTGTAAATTAGCAACTTATTAAATTCCTGTTTTTAAAAGCCATTCCATTTCTGGTATATTGCATTCCTGCAGCTATCAAATGAAAACAGCCAAACTATGCACTAGGGTTTCCCAATCCTGGACACGTATGAATACCTTCACTGTCTTTAGCATTTGGATCAGATGTTTTATTTCCCCCTTTTCAGAATCAATAGTTTATGAAAAGAAATGTTCACATGTTTAACAAGTTTCCTACCTATGTGTAATGAAAATATGCTTTAGCAACATATAGAAATCTGTTTTCTGCATAACACCTGGCTAGGAAATAAAGGAAATAGTAGACAAAACAAATGTAGATTCAAATAAATATTGTGAGTTTTTTATGGATTAGTAAACTATGTGAGATCTCTGTAACCTCAAGTTTCTCACAGAGCAAATGAGAATTACAATACCTTGGGGCCAAGGTTGAGTGATGATAAAATGAAGTATTTTTCTTCTAATAAGTGAAATTACTACTACAGCTAAGTGAATTGCATTTTTTAGTTGACATAATATCTGTCTAATATTTGCTTTGTCCCTTTTATGGATCTACTGTGTATCTATTGGTGTGATTACTAAAAAAAATTCCCTTGTCCAGTCAATTGTTTTGTTTTGCTTCATTTCACTCATTTCTATACCTCAGCTATTGATGAGAGTAGACATTCAGAACACAAGGGAGGGACAAAGGAAATTTGGGAAAGCAATAACCAAAAATAAATGATTCACAAATATAAACTGCCCAACTATAGAAGAAAAATGACAATGGTAAAAGATTAGAACAGACTATAAGGGGCAAAACCTGCCAAACTGGTGTTTCATTGTATAATGAAAAATGAGACAAGCAAAATGTCAACTAGTTGAGGACTTGAATCAGAGGATCTGCGTATTTTGCCATGGTTCAGTCTTAAAAATTCTTTTGTACTTACTTTCTTCATCTGCTTAATATGGGTATTATTAGCTTCTTAAAAAGGTTGTTTGTTGATCAAATCATATTTGAAGACATAAATAGTAGAACATGGTAATGTGTGAGTTATCCCTGTTCTCTGGTATTCTCCATGGCAGCAGGGATAAATTCTTTTTTTAGTAAATTAGCAGTTTCCCCAGTGCCACACATAATAGCTTTCCTATAATAAAAATACTATAAGCATTCATTATAGGAATGAGGGTATAAAAGGAGGTGACAGGTGCTCTGTTCTCTCTAGGAAGATATAAGAACACCCAAGTAGAGTAAAGGAAATTTTTCTTAAAAGAAAACTTCCAGTATGTTTCCTGTTATTATCTCTAGAGTCTATAAGCTCAAAAGAAAGACTAAGATGATCACCAACTCTTCCCACTTGCCAGGTTCTCCAACTCAAGTTTTTATGGTAAAGAGAGAAGCACAATTGGCTCTTCTCTCAGTTGTAAACAAAGGCTAGACAGATGGGATCACAGTAAGAATTTAAATATTTCAACTCATGCTTAAAATCAAAATTAACCATTCATTCAAGAAACACTTAGTAAACACAAGTTTTGCATAGGCACCATGACAATATGTCAATGTGTGAAATAGGAGGCAAGCATGTAGACCCTGGTCTCAAAAAATTCTTTGTCCATCAGGAAAAACAGAAGTTTCAATAGCAACCACAATAAAATACAATTAAGAGCAGAGTTTGCACAGGGCTTGAAAGAAGGGGAAATTAACACTGCTAGGAGCATTTCATTTATTCACCTACTTATAAAGTTTATTTCCTGGTGACTTACATAAAAAACACCATGCTTCATTATATGATTAAGTAATAGGCTGTGAAAAGTACTTTACAAATAGCTCAAATCTAGGGAATATATTGACCTTTAATACACAACTTTTACTCCAGAGGTCTTGGGATATGATTAGCACAGAAATCCAGGTACACAATTGAATGCCACAGCAGTAAGTCCTAAAGGAACACAGACAAAGGAGAGAATGATGTGCTCTCGAGGAGCTTCAGGGCATGAGAGTTGAGCTGGGGTGGGAAATGTGGGAAATGTACAGTATTTGTGTCGTAAATATGTTAGTGGACTGGAAACGATTAACCAGAGAGTCTGATTTGCCATTGTCAAGTAAGGGAGAACATCTAATACTGCTACACAGGGGATAATGTTGAGATATGGTTTCTCTGTAATGGGGAACACTTTTCAAGCTGTTCTTATTCTAAGTACTGCTTCCTGGCCAAAACAGAGTTGGGCGTAATTACTTCCAACATAATTTAGCAGTGATGAGTAGAGGGAAAGAACATTAGAGTGAAGAGCTGAGCAATGCACAAATAGAAGAAGAGAAAGAAATGACAACATACTGTAGGAATATGAATGTAATGTACATTTGCTGGGACTGCACAGTAGCTGCTAGAAAACAAGGCAAGCTAGTATTTCCTAATTACATGGTATAAATATTTTTAACTTTGAGAATGAAGACCAAACAAGGAACAGAAATTCTCTGAGATTAATAACAATCACAGCTATTTTATTATGAGAAAAGGCAATGCTACCTTTGTTCAGTCAGAATTCCTTTTATTCTTTCCCAAACTTCATGAAAACTAGATTTGGGATGGATTTTGGAGAAGCAAAAAATTTGAAGATCACAGGACAGAAAATGAGTACAATTAGAGACCGCCATCATGTTCTGTATATCGATGGTGCTTGAAATAAGCCCAGAAGCTAGTCAGACTTCCTATCTGAACAAGTTGGATATTGTTGAAAATAATAAGGTAGCATGGCCAATTGGCTTCCATTTTTTGTAGAGAGCATAAGCAGACTATAGGACTGTGGATCTGTCAGTTCTCTCTGTAAAATTTACATCTCCTTCTCTGAGATAGAAGGGTTCAGGCTTCAGCAGCATGGGACTTTGTTTGGTTTGGTTTGTTTTAAAAATATTCAATTTGAACGTCTCACCTACCCTAAAAGTGGATATTTAGATTTTTAGTTAAAATTCATTTTATTTTTTTAAATGTAGATAAATTCTAATATCACTGAGAATAAACAGGGAAGGGAATATTAAGTAAAATATGCCATTCATTTTATTTCTTAATCATATATATACTAATGCTGTTTCCAAGTAAGTAGGCTGGTTGCCCAATGTGCATAGAAGCCAATAATCTGACACCAGGATTTTAAGAAAAGAAAGTTTATTTATTGCAAGACTGCCAGGTAAGGATGTAGGAGATAAAGCTCAACTCTGTCTCCCCAAGTGGAAAAGATATAAGAGTTTTATATGATTTAGTGGAGGCTGGAGTAGGAAGGTGGGATGAGGTGATAAAGGGGTGGCATGATAGGAGGTAAGGTTGGGGGCAGAAATTAGTTGAGGATACACAGTGAGAGATCAAGTTCATACATCAAATGTTTAAAAATGGTAGCCTTGACATGATGAGGGGTATTTTTTTTTGTATTATAATTAACTATAGGTAATTTTAGGTCAAAGTTTTATACTTTTGTGCATGCTCCAGTGTCCAGATCTAGTTGGAATTGGTCTTGACTAGTTTCTACAGGGGAAGAAGGATATAGGAACTAGGCTTAGTGAAGCATGTCACTTATTAATAAACTTGAATCAGTGGACCTCATGTGAGTAAGGGGGGGATTAGGAAATGGGTTTGCTAGAGCTGGTTTCAGTGGTCATGTGTTAATATTAGGAGCACTGTAGAAACACATACTAAATTGATGTTCTCAGCAAATCAAGATGCCCCTACCAAGAAAACAAACCTTTGTCTTTTCTTTTAATATAGAAATTAAAAACCTTTTGCTAGTTGAAAATGAGATAACAGTGACGGATAAGAGGCTTTCTTCATTTAAGATTATAGTATCTTAATTAAATATAATATAATATATATATGTAAAATATTATACATCACCTTCAATTAAATTGGAGCAATCACATAGGTGTTTATATTATCTTATAGGGAAAATATTTTCTTAGCATGAAAATATTTCTCAACATGGACCAAAAAATCTGATATCAAATGCCAGCTTTACCACAAGTAACCATTTGTTTAAAAAACGAATAAAATCTTCCCTAGATATAATGCAGTTGTGCGTGTGCATATGTTTATGTGACAAGTGATGAGACAATTAACGCATACACTGACACAATTAATAGCTTTGAAAATTATTATTCAAGTTCACTATGAATAGCAGACACAAATATTTACTTCATATGAAGATTTATAATGACGATGAGAAATACAGAAATAAACAAAAAACCAATTTGTTCCCCATATTCCTTTTATTTGCACTGAGAACAACCAAAGAGGAAAAAAAGTGTATATATTAAAAAAAAAAAAAAGAAACAAGGTGTGGTGTTATTTTGTCTCCTCCCTTCACCCTCAGTCACTTGGCATTTTGAAGAATAAGAGTAAGGCCTTGGGCAGACATTATAAACTTGGCTGAACGTGCAGCTTTCCTGCCCTCTTTCTCCTTTCAGAGTCCTTTGTTTTTATTGTGGACTTGCTGGATCAATAGCAACCACTTTTCTTGTATATCATAAAACTGAATCCTGCAACTATGAGCTGTCTCCCTGAGGCCCAAGCTAGGCTCCTGGAGCAATATCACATCTCCCTTGGAAAGAGTCCACCAATAATGTCAGGTGTTATTAGGCAAGAATGGCTACATAGTCTCAGGATTCTTCATTTTCCTTAGCCTCACAGAAAGGGTGGTTAAAAGATATAAGACTGAGATTTGAAAGGAATACCAATACAGTTAATTGGTGAAAAAAATATAGGAGAATACCTTTGAGAACTATTTTGGGAGAGATATTTCATAATGAAAATTTCAGGTAAATTAGGGGACATCAAAATTTTATATTGTTTTACAAAAATCACATGGAGTAAGTAAAAAGAGAGATGATATTTGCACTATAAAATGCCAAATATAAATACCTAAAAAACATTTACTAAATAGATTTTACATATATAAGGAAATCTTGCAAAGCAACAAGAAAAAAGACTATATAACACTTTAGTAGTTAAGTTCAGGTGTCAACTTGGCAGGTGATGCTGCCCAGCTGTTCTATTGTTGTGGACTTAAATCATCAGCACATTGGTTGCATCTATGGCTGATTACATCTGCAGTCAGCTAAGGGGAGTGCCTTCTGCAATGAGTGACATTTAATTTAATTAGCTGGATCCTTAAAGGAGAGAAGTCAGAAGAGAGCTCAGCAAGTCAGACCCAGATGTTTGGGGATACAGAAAGGTATTGCCCTGGGGAAAGTCATTTGAACTCAGAAGCTGGGAGGGAAGGCCCCCAGATGTCATCCTGTCCCTTCCATGTGACAGCAAAAGCCAGAGGAAAGCCAGCTGCCCTTTCTCCAAAGAACTACACATTTATAACTAAATAAATCCCTTTTATAAAAGCCAGACCATTTTTGGTATATTGCATCCCAGCAGCATTAGCAAACTAAAACAAACACCAACAGAAAAATGGCATACATGTTATAAATGTGCAGTTTATAAAAGAGAGTATGGGAAAATCAAAACAATTCATATGAAAAGATGTTAAGTTAGTCCCATGTCCTTCTTTCCTTCCTTCCTCCTTCCCTCCCTCCCTCCCCTCCTTCTTTCCTTCATCTCCCTGCCTGCCTTTCATCTTCTCTTCCTTCCTTCCTTTTGTTTCTTCCAGATACCCTTTCTGTCTTCCTGAAATATTTAGTTCAGAGTCCTTACATGAGGTTGAGCAGGGTAGAAATCATCATATGTTAGGGGTTGAGTAGCAGTAACATCCTTATGGGGTGCCTGACCCTGAAAAAGGAAAGAAAGTCACAGGGGAAGGGGCAGCAGGGCCATGAATAGCAACATCAGGCCTGGATAGAATGAGAAGAACATCCATGCAGAGGGGTGGGAGACATTGTTGCAACCCAGAGTCTGGAGTCTGAGGAGTCATGTATGCAAGTATGGTGGGAGGATAGTAGGAGGATTTATTGAGTTAGTAAATATATTGGAAGATATTGGGACCAGTTCTTTACTCTGCAAGAAATTAAAAGGAGGAAGTTAGAATGCAATCCCTGATATCACTGTGAATTTTGGATATTTTGGATAGATAGGATAGATGACAGATAAATAGACAGACAGAAATAAATGTGCCTTTATATATGTATGTGCATTGATCTATATCTATCAGCTATCTGTTTATTCATCTATCTATCTATCTATCATCTATCTATCTATCTACCCACCTACCTACCTACCTACCTATAATTCTCTAACTCTGTCCATTCAGATGTCCTAGAAGAAACAGTACCCCAATAGCTGTGAGCACACTTATTACATCCAAACTTTAAATACTCCTTTTCAAATCCATTTTAAGGAAACTCTACTCCTTGGAGAAATGACTGATTCTATTCTGGGATAGACAAAGTACAAGCTAAGCCTTGAGCATCTTATGCCAAGAAGCAAGGAAGTGCTTAGATATTGATGGGAACATATCAAATGAACACAGAATATAACCCACAGAGGAGAAGAGGTTCCTACTGTCAAAATCAGGGAAAATTTAATATAAGGATAATCAATACAGAAAATGATAGTGAGAACTGAAATATACATATTTTACTATCCATGTATTAAGTAATACAAATAGTATATATATTTCCTATTAAACAATACTGAGAAAAAAATAAGCAAATTAATTAAATAAAGAATCTTAGCTAATTGATCCAGGAAGTATAAACCAAACCAACTAAAATAGCTTAATTTTCAGTACTGTAAGCCAACATATCAAGAGTCACTACAACACCTCCTCTTCGTTGTGCTTACCAATTCAAGATCATCATGTCATAAATTTTTCATAATTCTTACCATTCTACACCTTGGAAGACATTCTTTTAAACTGATGATCTCTGCCTATGAAACCAGAATCAGTGTCTTCCTCTGACTTCCTTGTCCCTTCTGAGATAATACTAAAGCTCTTCCAATATGTTTTTCTCCTTTATGTATCAAGTCTAATAAATCTGGTATGATTTGATAAATAGGCTTTCCTTTGACCCCTTTGGTAATCAACAATTGACAGTTTTAAATTATTAAAATTCCTTGAATATAATATGAATTGGTAAGTACATACTGATATAAATAAATGAAAAGGGATATTTTTATTGACAATTAATCCCAACTAGTACATTTAGAATAATGATGGGATTAGAATAGTTACAATTTTTCAATCTTCTCCATAATAAGTAATCCAGCTGAGAAACATCAATAGATGGGTAGAAACTAGTGGGCAGAAAGTTGATGAGGTATGGAATATTTACATAGTCTCAAACTACCTCATTTACAAAAAGGAAAAAATGCAATGTTACAGTAGGGAAATTGGGTAGACACCATTGGCTTATTGTTTGTGTTAACAATCAGAGCAGTGTCCTCAATGGGGGGAATCACACAAACAGAACAGACTAAGAAACTTACCATTAACTCTGACATAAGTTATTAACAACACCACCTCTGCTCTAGATGGAATACCAATGACTCTCAACTCAGCATGAGTAATGATGGGCAGTCCCATCGCTCTAGGTTTCTTGTTGGCTAAACATGGTGGTTACCACCATTGCTAATACTTCTTGTGGTATTCTCTGATTGAAAAAAGGCAATGTAGAACTGGGTACAGAACATATTAAGGAAAAAGCTACTTGACATCCTAAGTTTAATCCTAATGGCTTATGGTATTTGTTCATTTGACCTGGGTTGGGCAATTTGGAGTCCTGTTTCTAAAACATTGTACAGGTACTGACAATTGTTTCTGCTTTTATCAGAGTATTCATTATACTTGCTTATTGCATTCTATCCAGAATATCCTTAAATACTTAAATATAAGTATCGTTAAGTACCTTTGCTCAATGGTTTTCTCATCAAATGATAGAGGTGACTATGCAGATGGCTGAATAATCCTCATGTAGTAAAGATCTGGATTTCTCACCTTCCTTGAATTAGTCAACCTCTTGCAAGTGAAAGCATGACCAAAAGGGAGTACTAAAGAACTGAAAATACAAATGGAAAATGCCAGACTATAAATTATAATAGAACTCTGACTCACTATTTCTACAAGTAACCACCTGGGATGCTAAATCACAATCTCTGCAGCAACAAATAAGAGAAGCCAATCCACAACTCCTGTAACAATTGTTCCAGACCCATCAGGACTTCCTCAATGACAGCTGCTAAATTGTGTATTTTTGGCCCTTATTTTCAACTCAAGATCTACTAGAGAAAAGTGAATATACTCTCCAAATGGCTACTAGTTAGCCTGCCTCCAGCTTCCCCTTGCCAAGAACTTCCAATCAGGGGCTATCTGAAGCCTTTCTATTTTTCACTATAATGCCTTCCCTCTTCACTATCAGCATTTGATTCTCTGGCAAGAGCAAGTGATGGTAGCTGATTCCCTTGCTAAGGCAAGCTCTGAAAAAATAGCATCAGTTCTATTTAGGGAGTTCTTATTTATTTCCATATCATCATTATGCAGTAATCAAAGTTAACATCATCACTAAGAGGGCAAATCAAAATCCTGTGCCATTTCAAAAGACTTGAACAGACATCTTTCCAAAGAAAGTACACAAATGGAGAGAAAGTACATGAAAAGATGTTCAACATCATTAGCCATCAGAGAAATGCAAATCAAAACCACGATGAGATGCCATTTCACACTTATTAAAATGGCTACCATTTAAAAAAAGAAAAGGAAAATAAGTGTTGGAGAGGATGCTGAGAAATAGGAACACTCATTTATTGCTGATGGCAACATAAAATGGTGCAGCCACTCTGCCAGACAGTCTGGAGGTTCCTCAGAAAGCTAATAGAACTACCATATAACCTGGCAGTCCCACTAATAGGTATATACCCAAAAGAATTGAAAGCCAGGACTTGAACAGATATTTGCACACTGATGTTCACTGTGGCATTATTCACACTTGCCAGAATATGTAAGCAACCTAAATATCCACCAACTGACAAATGGATTTATAAAATATGGTATATACATACAATGGAATATTATTCAGCCATAAAAGGTAATGAAGTCATTATACATGCAACAACATGGATGAACTATGAAGACATCATGTTGCGTGAAATAAGCCAGTCACAAAAGGACAAACATTGCATGATCTCACTGCTATGAAACAATCAGAAAAAGCAAACTCACAGAGTCAGAACCTAGACTATAGCTTACCAGGGGATGGGGTAGGGGTAGGGAGTGGGAAGTTAAGGTTTAAAATGTAGAGGGTTCCTGTTTGGATATGATAGAAATGTTTTGGTAATAGATGGTGATGGTGGCAGCACAACATTGTGAACACATGTTCACAGCACTGAAATATATATCTGAATATGATTAAAAGGAGAATGTTGCATTGTATATATGGTAAGAGAATAAACTTTTTCTTAAATCCATGGAACTACAGTACACAACAGTGAGCCATAAGTTAAATGATGGACTTCAATAGTATAGTTGTAACAATGTGCTTTCATCAATTGTATCAAGTGATCTACATCAATGCAAGGTGTTGGTTGTGGGGTGGTATGTGGGAATCATGTATTTTTTACATGACTGTTCTGAAAATACACAATTTCTGTAATAAAAAAAAATCACATGCCATCTGATAGGATATCCTAAGAAAACACATCATAATTTCATCATTTCTGCGGTATTCTACCAAAAATGCATTGCCTAAATTTAATCATGAAGAAACATTAGGCAATCCAAAATAAGGGACCATCTCCAAAATAACTAGCTAGTAATTTTCAAGTGTATCAAGGTAATAAAACTGAAAGAAAGACTGAGAAACTCTTCCACATTAAAGGAAACTAAAAAGCTTTGCAACAAAACGGTTCTAGATTGGATCATTTTGTTTTAAAGTACATTGTAGGGACAAATAATGAAATTTAAATGGGAGCTATGTTTCACAAAGTAACTGGATACTTATTTAAACTTCTTCCTTTTGATATTAATATTCAGATAATATAGGAAAATGTCTTTTAAAATTTTCTAGGGGTGTTAGAACTCCATTCCAGCAAATTATACTCAGATAGATAGGGGGCTCATCTACTCTCATGGAATTTACCTCTAGGAAATTTACTTGGTTCTCAAGGTGAAAAGCCAAGAAAATCACTGCATGACTCTCCTGGGGGAAGGGAAAAGTAATACTTTAAAAATAATCTCAGCACATTATCGGTAACACTCTCCAGTGTAAAAAAGACTTTAGCAGAGGCTTAATTCATTTACAAGGAAGTGCATTTACCCAAATCTGTCCTTGTCTCACTAAGGAGGGGAAAAAAAAAGTAAGAAATATATTAAGACATACTAAGTGATAGATGAGATAAATGCCTATTTACCTAATTTAAACATTGTGTGAGATTTTATGCTAATATAGCTAGGAGTTGGGCTGTATCTGTTTGTGCTGTACTATAAAATGTTGGCTGTATCTGTAGGTTCTAGAGGCTTAAATTTATCCAGTGCCCTTGCTTTTGTTTCCCTGATTGTCTTTCAGCTCCCCTAAGAACTTCTTTTTAAATATAGTCTCTGTCTTGCACTTCTTGCAACTGTAATTCACTGTACTTACATTGCAGTCCTGTTAATGTGTTGGCAAAGGGGAAGAAGAATAATTGACATGCTTCTGAGAGTAGTTAAAGGCAAGTGAAAGAGGAAAGAAAATGGAAGGCTATAAAATACTTAATAAAAGCAGAAAGGGAAGAAAAAAGAAAGAAGAAAGAACAATTGTAATGAATAAAAAACAGTTTCAAATATGTTCAAACTTGACAATACCATAATCAATTTAAATGTGAATGGTCTAAATACAACAATTAAAAGACAAAGACTGTGGAAGTGGGTAAAAAGAAAAATGACCCAACTATATGTTTTTGTCCACAAATACAAGAAATCCACTTTAAATATAAATACTCTTGATTCTAATTAAAAGCAGTGAGTTCTCTGCTTGATGTACGCAAATGACCAATTCCTGAGACATCAGACTCTTAAAGAGAGAAAAAGTTTAT
>PVIY010048511.1:0-17218 GCA_004026745.1 Myrmecophaga tridactyla
ATCATTCCATTCTACATATATAATCAATAATTCACAATATCATCACATAGTTGCATATTCATCATCATGGTCATTTCTTAGAACATTTGCATTAATTCAGAAAAAGAAATAAAAAGACAACAGAAAAAAAAAACAAAAACAGGAAAAAAAGCCATACATACCACACCCCTTATTCCTCCCTTTCATTGATCACTAGCATTTCAAACTAAATTTATTTTAATGTTTGTTCCCCCTATTATTTATTTTTATTCCATATGTTCTACTCATCTGTTGATAAGGTAGATAAAAGGAGCATAAGACACAAGGTTTTCACAATCACACAGTCACACTGTGAAAGCTACACCATTATACAATCATCATCAAGAAACATGGCTACTGGAACACAGCTCTACATTTTCAGGCAGTTCCCTCCAGCCTCTCCATTACATCTTGACTAATAAGGTGATATCTACTTAATGCATAAGAATAACCTCCAGGATAACCTCTCGACTCTGTTTGGAATCTCTCAGCCATTGACACTTTGTCTCATTTCACTCTTCCCCCTTTTGGTCGAGAAGGTTTTCTCTGTCCCTTGATGCTGATTCTAGGGTTTTTCTCAATCCCTTGATGCTGAGTCCCAGCTCATTCTCGGATTTCTGTCCCACGTTGCCAGGAAAGTCCACACCACTGGGAGTCATGTCCCATGTAGACAGGGGGAGGGTGGTGAGAATTTGCTTGTTGTGTTGGCTGGAGAGAGAGGCCACATCTGAGCAACAAAAGGGGTTCTCTTGGGGGTGACTGTTAGGTCTACTATCCTTTGTGGGGTTAAGCTTCATATGAACAAACCCTGAGATTGGGGGCTCAGCCTGTAGCTTTGGTTGTCCACACTGCTTGTGAGAACATCAAGAATTCAACTTGGGGAGGTTGAATTTTCCCATGTTCTCACCATTCCCCAAAGGGGACTTTGCCAATACTTTTCTGCTCACTGATCAAATCACTCTGGGATTCATCGGGGCATCACTCTGGACAAACCAACAAAATCTCATGTCCTACCCAAGGTTCCATGTACTTATGTTATTCAACCAAGCTATCGACATAAGTTATATTAGGAAATGCACTAGTCAAAATATAAATTTTGTACCAAATAAACATTTTTTGCTTTAGTCTCACAAAAGTTGAAATTTTAAAATATTAATTACCATCTATTTTCAGCACCCAGCAGTAATGACATTCCTTTGTTCTTCCTTATGCAAAAACATTTTTAAAAAATTTTGTACATTTAGTCACTGTCATTATACACTCCTAGCAATCCTAGATTATACCATCTCACCCTTTATCGTCTATCTTTCTTTCTGATTTCATTTGTGCCCCCAGCCCTCCTCCCTCTATCATTCTCACATTCAGCCTCATTCAGTGTTTTAAGATAATTTTATTACAGTTAGGTAGTATTGTGCTGTCTGTTTCTGAGTTTTTACATTCAGTCCTGTTGCACAATCTGCATCCCTTCAGCTCCAATCACCCAATATTTTACCCTATTTCCGTGTCCTGATGGTCTCTGTTACCAACGAAGTTCTCCAAGTTCATTCACCAATATCAGTTCATATCAGTGAGATCACACAGTATTTGTCCTTTTGTTTCTGGCTAATCTCACTCAGCATAATGTCCTAAGGTCTATCCATGTTTTTACATACTTCATAACTTTATTCTGTCTTACAGCTGCATAATATTCTCTCGTATGTGTATACCACAGTTTGTTTAGCCACCCGTCTCTTGATGGACATTTTGGCTGTTTCCATCTCTTGGAAATTGTAAATAATGCTGCTATAAACATTGATGTGCAAATGTCCATTTGTGTCCTTGCCCTCATGTCCTTTGAGTAGAGACAGCATATAGATGGGTCGCATTCCCTAATCCATTCTTCTAGTCCATGTCCCCTGATTGGGAAGCTTAATCCATCAATATCAGTGTTGTTACTGCCCGGGCAGTACCCTCCTCTACCATTTTGCCTTTTGGCTTTTATATGTACTAATTTTCCTTCTTTTTACCTTTACTCATAGTCTTCCTTTCTACACTCTTCTCCACACCTCTCTCTTCTGCCTTCGTATCTGTCTCTAGTGCTCCCTTTAGTATTTCTTGCAGAGCTGGTCTCTTGGTCACGAATTCTCTCAGTGATTTTTTGTCTGAAAATGTTTTATTTTCTCCCTCATTTTTGAAGGACAGTTTTGCTGGATATAGAATTCTTGGTTGGCAGTTTTTCTCTTTTAATAATTTAAATATATCATACCACTGTCTTCTCGCCTCCATGGTTTCTGCTGAGAAATCTACGTATAGTCTTATTGGGCTTCCCTTGTATGCGATGGATTGCTTTTCTCTTGCTGCTTTCAAGATTCTCTCTTTCTCTTTGACCTCTGACATATTGATTAGTAAATGTCTTGGAGTATTCTATTTGGATCTATTCTCTTTGGGGTATGCTGTACTTCTTGGATCTGTAATTTTAAGTACTCTTTGGGGTATGCTGTACTTTCTTGGATCTGAAATTTTCGGTGATAATTTCCTCCATTAGTTTTTCTCCTCCTTTTCCCTTCTCTTCTCCTTCTGGGACACCCACAGCACGTATATTCGTGCGCTTCATATTGTCCTTCAATTCCCTGAGTTTCTGCTCATATTTTTCCATTTTATTCCCTATAGTTTCTGTTTCTTGTCGGATTTCAGATGTTCTGTCCTCCAGTTCACTAATCCTATGTTCTGCCTCTAGAAATCTACCATTGTAGGTTTCCATTGTTTTTTTCATCTCCTCTGCCGTGCCTTTCATTCCCATAAGTTCTCTGATTTGTTTTTTCAGACTTTTGATTTCTTCTTTTTGTTCTTTCCTTGCCTTCTTTATATCCTCCCTCAATTCATTGATTTGGGTTTTGATGAGGTTTTCCATATCTGTTTGTATATTCTGAATTAATTGTTTCAGCTCCCATAGCTCATTTGAATTGTTGGTTTGTTCATTTGACTGGGCCATATCTTCAGTTTTTCTAGTGTGATTTGTTATTTTTTGCTGGCGTATAGGCATTTAATTACCTTAATTAGTTTATTCTGGAGATTGCTTTCACTTCTTTTACCTAGGGTTTTCTTGCTGGATGAATTTGTTGTCTATCTGTTCTTTGACGTTCAGCTCAGCTTTATCTGAACCTCTAGCTTAGTTTTGTTTAACAGAGGAGAATTTTTCAGTTCTTGTTTTCTTGTTTCTTGCCCTGCTTGTATGGTGCCTCCCCCCCCACACACATAGAAGGGTCTACTTAGGTATTATAGACCCCAGTCTGATTTTCTCAGACCAAACTGGCCTCCTGTCAGGAGGAAAGAGTCACCTGCATTGGTTTTCCCTGAGGGTGAGACCCAGCAGGTTGGCATACTTTCCTGTGAAGTCTCTGGGCTCTGTTTTTCTTATCCTGCCCAGTATGTGGCACTTGTCTGCCTGCGGGTCCCACCAGCATAAGACGATGCAGTACCTTTAACTTTGGCAGACTTTCCCTGCTGGGAACATGGTGGAGATGGAGGAGAGGTTGTAGGCTGGTTTTAATGGCTTCAAATTACCAAGCCCTGGGGTTTGAATTCCTGGAGAGAGGGATTCCACCTGAGTTGGACTTCACCCCTCCCCTGGGGAAGGCAAAGGCTCCAGACAAGCTCTCAAACAACCTTGTTTCTGCCTATGTTTGAGGCAGTTGCAACCTGAGAAGTCTTGCCGCTGAATCCAGAGGCAGTCGAGCCTTTGTAGTAACACAGTCACAAAAACCTGTTTCCTCTTTTTTTTTTTTTCTTTTTCTGTCAGCCCTGCCCCCTCGGCCCTGGGGCAAAATGAGCGACCTCTGCTTTGACCAGGTTCACCTGAGCTGGGGGCCTATTTCTAGTAGTCAGAACTTGTTAATTAATTCCACAATTGGCATTTAGTTGGACTCAGCCCCTACTGCTGGTAAAGTCCCTTTCCTTTCTGCTCTGGGAAGCAGCCTGTGGGGGAGGGTCGCCAGCCACCACGGCTTGGGGAACTCACAGTTCTGGGGGGCTTGCAGCCAGTCCAGCTGGTCCAGACTGGGGTACGCTGTGTGTCTGGTCACTGACATGGCCCAAGAGCTGTTCTGTACTGTTGCGGTTATTTAGTAGTTGTTCTGGAGGACGAACTAAAACGCGCACATTGCTAAGCCGCCATCTTGGCCCGGAAGTCCCGGAATGGCTTTTAAAAAAGGGGAATTAAATAAGTTGCTCGTTTATAGTTCTAAAGCGATGAAAATGTCCCAGTTAAAGCAAGGCTATAGAAAGGTACAATCTAAGTCACCAACAAGAAGTTACCTTCATTCAAGAAAGGCCAATGAATGAAGTTTAAGGTTTCTCTGTCAACTGAAAGGCACATGGTGAACATGGCCACGTCTGCTAGCTTTCTCTCCAGGCTTCTTGTTTCATGAAGCTCCCCCAGGGGCTTTTTCCTTCTTCATCTCCAAAGGTCTCTCGCTGCTTGAGCTCTTGGCCTTGTGGCTCTGCTGCTCTCTCCAAAATGTTCCCTCTTTAAAAGGATTTCAGTAAACTAATCAGGACCTACCTGGAATGGGTGGAGTCACAGCTCCCTCTGTTCAAAAATTAATACCCACATTGGGCGAACCACGTCTCCGTGGAGATAATCGAATCAAGTTTCCAACATATAGTGCTGAATAGGTTTTAAGAGGGGCAGTTGGCTCCACAAGATTGGATGAGGATTAAAGCCTGGCTTTCCTTGAGTATATAAATCCTTTCAAGCCGGCACACATGATCACATTGTAAAAGCTATATAGTTATACAATCATTTTCAAGAATCAAGGCTACTAGAATAGTTAGAAGTTCCAGATACTTCCCTCTAGCCACTTCAATACACCATAAACTAAAAAGGGATGTCTATATAATGTATAGCCTCCAGGATAACCTCTCAACTCTGAAATCTCTTAGCCGCTGAAACTTTATATTTTGTCTCATTTCTCTCTTCCTGTTTTTGATCAAGAAGGCTTTCTCAATCCCATAATGCCTGGTGAATCCCAGGAGTCAGGTCCCATGTTGCCAGGGAAGTTTACAGCCCTGGGAGTCATGTCCCATGTAGTGGGGGAGGGCAATGAAGTCACCTGCCAAGTTGGCTTAGACAGAGAGGCCACATCTGAGCAACGAAGGAGGTTCTCTGGGGTTGACTCTTAGGTGTAATTATAAGCAGGCTTAGCTTCTCGTTTTCAGGGATAAGCGTCACAGGAGTGAACCCCAAGATCGAGGACTTAGCCAATTGAATTGGTTGTCCAACTACTTGTGAGAACAACAGGTCTTCCCTAAATGGGGAAGTTGAATGTTTTCTCCTTTCTCCCCAGTCCTTCAAGGGGACTTTGCAAACATTTTTTTTTATGCTGTATGGCAGGGTCACATTTCATTCTTTTCCATGTGAGTTTCCCATTATTGCAGCACCATTTGTTGAATTTTTGGTTTGTTTTTGTTAGTTTCTTTGTTTGTTTGGGATGTGCATGGGTGCAAATGCTTTTTCTATTATTATTATTTTTTTTTTTTGACATGGGCAGGCTCTGGGAATCGAACTCAGGTGAGAATTCTGCCACTGAGCCACCGTTGCACCACCCACAAATACTTTTTTATTCTCTGTGGGGCCGTTATCTCTTCAAATACATTTTCCGACCATCCCTGCTTTGGGGACTACTCCCTGTGTCCAGGTCATGTCAGGGTTTCACACAGTTCACCCACGCTGCTTCACTCGGGAGGACTTCAGCTTCACTGAGCTTTTCTCCTTTAGTGTTGCATCTTCTCCTAGTCCTTTCCACTGTGTTCTTCATCTTAGAAATGATAGTTTTCATCTCTAATGATTCCATTTGGGTCTTATCTTTCAGCATCCACCTCAGCTTTGCACATATGGATTACAGTTGCAGTAACTGCTTTAATGCCTTTCTCGGCTAATTGACATCTCTGTCTACTCTGCGTGGGTTTTGGTTGACTGCTCACTCCCCTCATCATCAGTCTGACTTCTTGTCACTTATAGCTACCTCCTGGTAATCTGTGAAGGCCAGACCTTGTGAGTTGACCTTGTCAGGTGTGGATTTTTTTTTTAATTAATTTATTTTTTATTTATGATACATAACCACATACAAACACACACTTTCTTATCATATGATCATTCCGTTCTTGTTAATAATCAATAACTCACACTATCATCACATAGTTGTATATTCATCATCATGATCGTTTCTTAGAACATCTGCATCAGTTCAGAAAAAGCAATAAAAAGAAAACAAAAAAAATTCATACATACCATACCCCCTACCCCTCCCCTTCACTGATCACCAGCATTTCAATCTACTAAATTAATTTTAACATTTGTTCCCCCTGTTATTTATTTATTTTTAATCCATATGGTTTACTTGTCTGTTGATAAGGTAGACAAAAGGAGCATCAGACACAAGGCTCTCACAACCACACAGTCACACTGCAACAGCCATATCATACAATTATCTTCAAGAAACGTGGCCACTGGAGCACAGCTCCACATTTTCAGGCAGTTCCCTCCAGCCTCTCCATTACACCTTAACTAAACAGGTGATATCTATTTAATGAGCAAGAATAACCTCCAGGATAACCTCTCGACTCTGTTTGGAATCTCTTAGCCATTGACACTTTATTTTGTCTCATTTCACTCTTCCCCCTTTTCGTCGAGAAGGTTTTCTCAATCCCTTGATGCCAAGTTCCAGCTCATTCTAGGATTTCTGTCCCACATTGCCAGGAAGGTCCACACCCCTGGGAGTCATGTCACGGGTGTGGATGTTTTTGTCCTGGGGTGCAGTCACTTGGAAACAGGTTGACCTTTGGGTCTTGCTTTTATGATCTCTTAGGCAGGTGCTGAGTCCAGAGCTCACTGTTCCCCATGACTGAGGGAAAGGCCCCTGCGTGCTCTCCCCACGCCTCGTGGGTGATGGGCCCCGGTGGTCTCCTTCACGCACTGCCCAGCCTCCGGGGGCCTCTCCTTGGTGAGGCCGGCCCAGAGGGATGGATGGGCTTCTTGCAGTGGACTGTGTGCCCCACTGGTCCTCTCTCCTGTTACTCTCTCTCAGGCTACAGTAAACGCATTTAAAGCAAAGCTCTCCCAAGTAGTGGCTTCATGGTTTGGGTCTGGATCTGTCATGGTCTTGTGTTCATACTGAAAGAGTTGACATTTTCTCTTAATCTAAGAGTTATTCAGAACGGCATTCTTCTTCTGTCTCTCTCTTTCTCTCAGTAAAAGCAGTATCTCCCTGTAGGAGAAAGATGTTCAAACAGGAATAGCTGGTGAAAAGTAACTCTTTCTTCCATCCTGGCCACTAATCTTCTTACCCTGAGACAATCTTTATTGCCAGTTTCCTGCAAATGCTTCCAGTGTTATTCTGAGCATAGACGTGAATGAACGAGTGTATGTTGCTTATAAAATTTTACCCAAATAATAACATGTAATATAATACTGTCTCCTCTTACGTTCATCACATTATTATCTCTTGAAGATTTTTACAGTGTGGTTCACACAGATCTGTGCTGTGTTCGGTAGCTGTGTAGTGCTCCGTCTCTAAATGAGCTTAATTTGTGCTCTATTCATGGATATTTAGGAAGTTTCTAATGCTCTGCTGTGATACATTTTTCTCACTTTTCATAAGTCTTTAAGAACATTTAAAAATGCCCAGATAGGAACAGGCTTTTTTGGGAGATGAGTAGTTGGTTTTGTTTTTATTTTAGCTATCCTTTTATTGTTGATTTCTAGTTTTCCTGTATGTGGCCTTCATGATTTCTATTTTTTTTTAATCTGCTTGAATTTTGTGACTTAACAGCCAGTCCATTCTTGTGATGGGTCACATATAATTGAAAGACCATTTGTTAAGCTGGTGGTCTGTATCAATCAGGGCTCTCTAAATCCTTCCTTCTGTCATACTTAATCTGTTTCTGAAAAGTATGGCATAACCTCCCGTCATAATTATGCATATATTTGTTTTCCCATTTTTGCTCTCTAAATAACTTGGCACCTTTTTTGTGAAGTGCACAGGGACTTGCGCCATTATCCATGGAAGTGTCCACTCCTGTTCCTTTGAGTGCTTTTCTTCTTGAACTCCATTTCAGCTGAGCTTTTTTTTCTCTCCCGCTTTCATTTGTGCTAGCATATAGGATATCATGTCCTGATATTATTTTTTTTGTTCATCTTTTATTTTTAACCAAGATTCTTTAATTAATTTATAATTTATTTTGGAGCATGTTTGTTATAACAACTTTTAATAATGTTTTTAACCCCCCATCTTGTGGTCATTGTGTTAAAAGAAATGTTTAATCCTTTCACAGTTTAGATCCTTTCACTGATTTAGACTGACTTCTGATTTAGGCTTGCTTCTGGAACTGCCCCTTATTTTCCATGTATGCTTTTATCTTGAAAAGACTACAGAAGTTGTGCCCTGCTAAGTCCTGGACATTCCTGAGCTGGGGTTCAGGTGCCCTGAAATCTCCGTTCAGCCCCATTCTCCCTTCTAGGGCCCCCTTATTCCTCTGCTGAGGAAATAGCCAGCAGGCGGTGCTTTTTTCACCCCTTTTTGCCTCTGTGCTGGTCGGGGAGTTTTATGTCCCCATCTTGTGGATGCTCCTATCCCTTTGTTGTGTGTGGCTTGGTCAGGGCTGGGACCCGCATCTGCCTGCTCTGCGGAAGAAGAGGGGGGGCGGGGGGGGAGCGTGGAGCCCTCCCCGGTTCATCCTCCCGTGGGAGCGCATTTGGATTTTCCCTGAAGGTTCTTGTTTAAAACCAATTTCGTGACATTACATACGAATACTTACTTAAACTTGAGGTTTTACTGGTGTCTTTATTCCGTCCTCGTCATCGTCCTTTGCAGAACTACCCTCAAGTAGATTATTCCCACAGGGGGCTGTGGGATGTTCATCTTAGGCATGACTGGGTTTTGTCCTCCCCCTCCAGAAGGAGAGGGGAGAAGGAGGGGAAGGGAGGGGAAGAGGAGAGGGGAGGGGGGAGGGGAGGGGAGGGGAAGGGAGAGCGGAGGAGTGGGGAGAAGGCATGGGCTGGGCCTCTGAGGAGCCTGGGGCTGGTGGCAAAGTGCAATGAGATCTGCTTGTCCTGGGAAGGCACAGGCCTTCGTAGCTCCCCGTTTCCTCCAGGCTGGAGCCCCTGGCTTGCTGTCATCCCACACCAGCTTGCACACTGCCTTGGCCTCTTGCTGAAAGAGTGACTGAACTGTTGATATTTATTTTTATTTTTCCTGGCAGTATTTAATTCAAATCCTCCTTCATTGAATGCAATTCATTTGCCCCTTAGGGGCGGCGTTGGGGATAGCAGATTGTTTCAGGCCGTGTGTCTGCATCCCCACCCGTATCCGTGGGAGACCTGTACCTGGGTGGCCCGATGGATGAAACACCTGCGCCCCTGCCCTTGGCAGTGGGGCCCAAAGACCAAGGTGCAGGATTTCAGAGAGCCCCCCTCGGTCACCGCAGACCTCCCATGCTGAGCAGCCGGCAGTTGTTGGCTAAAAATTGGCACTGTGACTTCCCTGGTCAGTTTGCATGACTGTTAGCGGAGAAATCCTCTGCCCGAAGCAGGCTGTCAGAGTCCGACCAGGGGCTGATGCAGGAGGGGGCTTACCTCCTTTGGGGTTTTCTTTCTTTTTCCTCCTTAATCTCACCGTCTTCGCTCTCCTTAGTTCCCCCTTATGGTCACCTTGGGTCTCTCCTGTGTTCTCTGGTTTCCTTTGTTCTCTTTGCCTCACTTGCTCTTCTTAGGAATCTGTGCTCTTTAGCCACGGTCCTAGCTGATGCTAGAGAGTTCCTCCTGTCCTGTGAGCCTCCCGTACACACAAGGGCGGCTTACCTGGTACGTCAGAGGTAGACGCCAGGTAGAGTAGGAAACTGTCCCTTGGAGAGGACCCATTTGAATAATGCCACATCCTGCCTCTCCGCAGGAGCTGTGGTCACCATCAGCGCCCCCGTGAGCATGAACGTGGACAGCCTGCAGTCCCTGTCGTCCGATGGGGCCACACTGGCCGTGCAGCAAGTCATGATGGCCGGTCAGAGCGAGGACGAGTCCGTGGACAGCACGGAGGACGAGGCGGGTGAGCTGTCTGCCACCCACATCAGCGGGCTGGTCCTGGAGAACAGCGACTCCCTGCAGTAGGGAGACGAGCGGACGCTGCGACGGGGCGGATGGACCGACGGACTCGCCTGGCTTTTTATAGTTTGCACAGCAAACATTTTACACAAGTTTTATTTCTAATATGTTTTATATGTAGATATAGAAGAGTGCACTTTTTGTATTTCATAGTAAGCTTAAAGAATGTCTTTGCCGGTTGCAGCTACTTCTTTCAAATGTATGTGTGTGGGCTTTTTAAGACAATTCTTTCAAAGTTTAATTCTAGACGTGATGGATGACAAGCACCCATTGAGTCCCTACTTAGTTTAAGGAATAGTGCTGCCATTTTCTTAAAGATGATCCAGTTTTAATTGAGCTCAGTGGTTTCAGGCCCGTCTCAGTGGGCTGGTCCATCTGCACAGCCCCCAATATTTGAAAGAAGCTTCTGCACGTTAAACTGCCAGCGTGAGGTGGATGACAGCACACTCATAGAAACCAGGTGTGGTTCGTAGTGAATGTATGGCAATTTAAAGTAAGTTTAATTTCTCTCATGTCCAGTGAGCCTGTTTCATTTGCTATATATAAAAGAAACTCCTATTTTTACCTTGCTGGAATTATTGGATAAAAAGCTATTTTTATAAATTCATTATGAATTGGATTATGACTGTATTTGAGGATAAAATTTCTAGAGAAGAAACAGTACATGCTTAGTATTTCAATTTGCAATGTTCTGAATTGATCAAATTTAATGAGCCTGCCCAAAGTTAGCTAGCAACCCGTGTTCTCTGCCATCCTGGGGTAGTGATTTACATTTACTACTATAAAAGAAATATCTAATGTAATTTTGATATCTTCGAATTTTCACGTCTATGTAATGCTCAGACTGCATCTCACACATGCTCTAAGCCTCTGTCTGAGGGCATTTGCTAAGCAGGACTTAGGTCAGTTCCTGGGATGGGGGCCAGGATCCGTTAGCAGCCTACCTACCATTCCTGCTCTCACAGTCTGATTTAAATTTGATACAGTGGAACGGTAGCTGTTATCACCATGTTAGCTGTGCATTGTTTTAGAATTTTTAAATCAACCCTATGTTATGCATAGAGTGTTTGTTATAAACTAAGATGAAATGTCCTCTGTCCCATTGGTTCTGAGCTAGTGGGTCCCAAGCCTTCAGCCTCCGTGTGTGAGTAGCAGGTCTGTGCAGAGCTGAGGACTGACCGTCTCCCCGGGCTGCCCACACCCTGCTGTGCGTCCCGAGGGCGTGACTTCTCATCCATGCCCCGTTTGCGTTTCCAGAGCTCTTCCCTCTGAAGTGATTGCAGGGATTCGCAGCAGTGCTAGGGCTTCATTTCCTGCTGACAGGATGAAGCAAAACAGTATAGTGGGTTTTGTTTTCTTTGGTTTTGATGTGTTTTCATCTGTTTAATAGCAAGTGGGGCTTGTTCTTAAGAGAGACCCAACAGGCCACCTTGTTTCATCGAGAATTTCTTTCTGTAACCTTAAATGGAATGCCCAAATGTCAGCTTGTTTATAAATAAGAGTTTTATGGTTGGGAAAGTTATCAGGTCTTGAGATTCAGTGATGGTGATTGGCTATCAGACCAAGGCTACGTCCAGGAATAGCTTGGGTAGTACACATTTTTTTGTCTGGAACTGATCCCCACTGCCCTCAACATTTTGTTAATTAAAGTCAGTCATTGGACTGTGCTTCACAGGCAGCCTAGAAGTCAGCAAGAAATTAGAAACTTGTTTAAAAATATTTCAAGAACTTGAAAAGAAGTTCTTAGCTATTAACTCTTTTGGAAAGAGAATATAGCCTTTTAAATAAATATTGCATTCCTTATTTATAAACAGGTTTTAATACTTTGAGTCAGGTTTACAAAAGTCTAAAAGATCATTTTTCATTTTAACCCTGATTCGAGCTTTGTTGGACTCATCAAATCCAAGGTGCTATAGCCCCCCAGCCAGTCCTTCCTCCTTTCCTTTCTCTCTCTCCGCCCCCTCTGTCCTGCCCCACTCTTGAGTTTAGATCGTTGGGAACATGAGGAGGGTGTGTGCTCTCGTGGGGGGCTTGGTCTCTCCCCCACCAGAAGTCATGTTGGGCTGAGCTGTAGATTGCTGCTGGGGGCTGCCCGGGCTGGTCGGCTCCAGCCGGGTGCAGCGAGTCACTGGGCCTGAGGCCTGAGCATGCCGACGATGCGCTGTGCGTTCCGGACGGCAGAAATCCACTTCTTAACCCAGAATCCTCACTTCCTGAATCCAAGGGGATAGGAACAAGATCATTTAGAGAGAGGGCACTATTGGGCATACTTTGAGGTCCCTGTAACCTCTCCCATGAATAACTAAGGAGCTTTGAAATAAGCTTTACATGGCAAGCCATTTCGGGTCACAAAACCATGTCCCAGCAGATTTGTTGACAGCTTATGCCTTCAAAACATTTATTTTCTAGTCCTCAGTAAATCTGGAAGTACATTCGCATTGAGCTTTCATTTTTAAATGATCAAATTAAATCCCGACTTAGTGCTTGTTAGATTCTTCCCTTAAAAAAGACCCTCTAGAATGTGTTTTGAGACCCACACTGAGCATGTGGCTGTTACCCCTGGCCGGCGGGCGAGCACTTGCTAGCCTGGCTTTGCCGCCCCAAGCAAGTGCCAGCTGATGCACTAACGCAGCTTTAAAGTGGAAAAAGAAGTGTTCTCCAGCACGCAGAGTGAACCGGGAAGTGGCAGCAGTGTGCTCACAAACTAAAAACTTTACTCCTAAGGGTTCTCCGAGTCATTTGTGTACGATCTGTCGGAAGCTCTGCTTCTCACCTGGGGGGATCTGCTGGGGCGCTTGGTTCTTCTGCCCGTGTGCACCCCAACTTGTGAACCGCCTGTCTCTGGCAGTTAGTGACAGAAATAATTCAGCCATCTTCCTTTGTTTAGTTATGTTTGGTCTATAAAACTGACAATCTTTAAAATGTGAATACTGTAACAATATGTTTTCTTGGATTGTTGTCTTTAAAAAGGGATTTTTGTGAAGCAATTGATTTATCAAAGCAAAAAATTAAAAATAGAAACATTTATGGATGTCTTATTTTATAAAACTCATGTCACTGAAAGCACTTACCTCTTTTCCATTTCAAATAGAGCATCAGATTCTTGACGTGTCTTGCTGGTGCCACAGAGGATTTGTCCTGCACATTTAAAAAATCAAGATTGCACTAATATTGGAAGCTCCAAATCCATTGGTGTTTTCAAGAATCTTTTCTTGCTTTAAATTGCTAACTTTAGTTCGTTACTGATTTTCAAGAGAAAGTTAGAAACAGTTTAAAAAAAATTTTTTTTTCATGGTAGCTTTGCCTAAATCTAATTCTTTTGATAGTAATGTGAGGAGAATGACGCATCAATAAGGTGGATCAATAGCCTTTCATCGCACATTGTGTTAAGGCACTGCTGGGGTGATGAGGCAGGGGCACATCAGAGCGTGCACAAAGGGGCACCTCAGAATATTCTCAAGAGGGCTCCTCAGTGCACTTGCTAAGGGGGTCCTCAGATCAGTGAGAAAGGGGCACCTCAGGATGCTTGCCATGGGCTTTATCCGCAGGGTGCCGCACCGAGCCTCCTAGGTCTTTCTACCCATTGGCTAAGCTCATCCCGCAGACCTCAGTATTTTTTAAAAATCTAAGTGAAATTCCCACAACACTTCCAGCCCTCCCCCTCCCCAAAGGAGACCGCCAAAGCCTTTAAGCTTTTACTCCCATTCTTAAGTATTTAAAAAATGTGCAGGAACTGTGACTTTTGCTAGTGATAGGTGTGTCAGCTCTGAAGTATGTTGTTCCAGGATTTGTTTTATTTCCAGAAAAGGGGTCAGTCCACTGGTTTCCAGTTCCTTTAAGTCTGGGGCTGAGAGGAGAGGTCATGAAACTCTGCCCACTCAGGGGTTGCCCTCTCCATGGATCTTGACCCACCCCTTAGCCTCCCTCAGCATCAGGGGCTTCATTTGTGAAAGAGAAGAAAAGGTGTAAGGTGCTTTCTAGCTCTAGAATTCCACTTAAGGCAGTAAAATTCCATCTAGAGAGATGAGTAAATGAGCCATGGTTTAGCAAGATCCTGGAAATACCCAAGAAATGTATTTTGGGTAAAGGTTGGATGTTTCGTGTTTTGTTGCCTTATGCAGAAGTCGTAAATGTAGGCTGGGTTTGCCCACACGCTGGGCTGTGTGTGCTAAGAAACCCTTGGACAAACCACTGTGCCCTTGCCCAGTTAGTCTTCTTACCTTCGCTGAGACCAGAGATCCTCATACCGATTGCAAACTGAAACTGGCAAAACCGTAGAACTACCTGGCATGTGAGCACACGTGGCTTCTGAAGTGAATACTGCTGTGCAAGGCAGGGATCTGGGCCCAGGGCTGGCTTTCCATGAACCCCTCTTTTTTCTCCACAGTGACCCCCAGGCCCACTCTTCCCTTCTGGAGGTGGAGGACGCTGCACTGTCTTATCTCCACCCAAGAGCGTTCCCAGCTTTCACCTTTTTAGTCTCTTGAGGCCTACGTTAGTGGCTTAGTCAAATAATTTAGTAACTATGTATAAACAGAATTTAGAAGGTATTAGCTTGCACGGCCGTTTCCACTTTTTATCGTATTTAAATGAGCCCCAAACTTCAGCCCTAAAAAGCCATTTTATGCAGAATTCTTTAATCCCAGCTTCTTGGATGTGGTACATTTTAATGGTGTTGATGGCTTTAATTACTGAAACATTTTTAGAAAGTAGCGTGTTAAAAAATCAGGTAGATTTTAAAATATTATGCTTTATATTCACATACTTTTTTCCTTAATAACACAGCAACGCATGTCAGAAAGAGGTTGTGAAGCCCTAGTTGATGCTCTTACATGTTAGTATAGTTCTAAATTATTAAAACCGTAGCTATTTCTGCCTGTTCTACTGAGCTTTAAAGTCACGCTTACTAAATTAGAGTCAGTCAGTTGTCCCCAGGGCTGTGCCTTCACTGACTCAGATGACAAGGGCCGCGGTGGCGTGGGTTATCTAGCCGCGGTCAGACTCTTCTTTAAGGGCCCCGGCATGCACACAGCACGGTTGTGTCGCATCTTCTGTTTCTTGCCTCCTCGTGTCTGTGTTTTTCTTCACGTTCTTACATATGTTTATAAGGTTTACTATAAACATGTAAGCCTTAGGATCTTTGTGCATGATTACTGTTATCTCCGTCCTATCTCGGCTTGTTCCTCTGCCTTGCTTTTCCTCCTCGTTACGGGTCAGATTGCTTTGCTTCATTGCGTGGATGGTAATTTTCAGTCAGATGCCAGACGCTGTTTTAGGTTGTCACATTCCTTTACGGAATGTTGGGTTTTATCCAGCACACAGTTAAGGAACTTGCAGCTCACTTGGATCCTGAGGAGACTGCAGGGAAGCTGCGTCCTCAGACTGTTTAGCCCCACTGGAGGATGTGGCCCTCCCGCGCTCTCTTCCCGGTGTCCCTGATGAGGTCTCTGCACTCCGCCTGGTGGGAACACAAACTATTCCCAGCCCTGGGGGATCTCTGGGAATCATTTGGCGTCCTGCTCCCTGGTGCTTCTTTCCCCAGCCCGGGAAATGTGCTCTCTCTTGCACGGATCAGCACTCAGCCACAGAACACTTGGACACCCCAACAGATCGCCGGAGTCCACCATCCACCTCCCTCTTCTCTGGAGCTCCCTGCAGCTCACACTCCAGGCACCCCAGGCTTCCAGAACTAAGCTGAGCACGTGTAGGGCTCACCTCAACTGTTTCCCTCTGGAGCCGCAGCTCTGCACTGCCTATTCTGTCTCTGAAGAGATTTTCATGTATTTTGTCTGCTTTTGTAGTTTATGGCAGGAGGCAATCCTGTAAATGTTAATCCTTCACGGTGGACATGGAAGTTCACATACCCCACCTTTTTTTTTTTTTAATCTTTTTTTATTAAAAAAATTAACAACAAACAAAAATATTAACAAATCATTCCGTTCTACATATACAATCAGCAATTCTCAATATCATCACATAGTTGCATATTCATCATTTCTTAGAACATTTGCATCGATTTAGAAAAAGAAATAAAAAGACAACAGAAAAAGAAATAAAACAATAACAGAAAAAAAAAGATTATACATACCATACCCCTTACCGCTTGCTTTCATTTATCACTAGCATTTCAAACTAAATTTATTTTAACATTTGTTCCCCCTATTATTTATTTTTATTCCATATGTTCTACTCACCTGTTGACAAGGTAGATAAAAGGAGCATCAGACACAAGGTTTTCACAATCACAGAGTCACATTGTGAAAGCTATATCATTGTTCAATCATCTTCAAGAAACATGGTGACTCAGGAGGGACTTTCGGGCCAAGACGGCGGCTTAACAACGTGCGCGTTTTAGTTCGTCCTCCAGAACAACTACTAAATAACCAGAAACAGTACAGAACAGCTCCTGGGGCCGCGTCAGTGAACGGACACACAGCGTACCCTAGTCTGGACCAGCTGGACCAGCTGCGAGCACCCCCAGAACCGTGAGTTCCCAAAGCTGCGGCAGCCAGCTCCCCTCCCCCACAGGCGGCTTCCCAGAGGGGAAAGAAAGGACTTTACCAGCAGCAGGGACTGAGCACAATCAAACGCCAATTGTGGAACTAATTAACAAATTCTGACTACTAAAAATAGACCCCCAGCTCAGGTGAACCTGATCAAAGCGGAGGTTGCTCATTTTTGCCCCGGTGCCAAGAGGGCAGGACTGACAGAAAAAGGGGGAAAAAGAAAAAGAAGGAAACTGTTCTAGTTTGCTAGCTGCCGGAATGCAATATACCAGAAATGGAATGGCTTTTAAAGGGGAGAATTTAATGAGTTGCTAGTTTACAGTTCTAAGGCTGAGAAAATGTCCCAATTAAAACAAGTCTATGGAAGTGACCAATCGAAGGCATCCAGGGAAAGATACCTTGGTTCAAGAAGGCCGATGAAGTTCAGGGTTTCTCTCTCAAATGAGAAGGCGCATGGCGAACACGGTCAGGGCTTCTCTCTCGGCTGGAAGGGCACATGGCGAATACGGCATCATCTGCTAACTTTCTCTCCTGGCTTCTGGTTTCATGAAGCTCCCCGGGA